>CATIWQ010708220.1:0-11941 GCA_949673415.1 Euphorbia schlechtendalii
TTATTGATAAGTGATTTGCAAGTACACTTACACAACAATCGCTCGAATATGTAGAGAAATCTAGTGATCGAAACAAGGAATCGAATCACTTAAACATTTTCTTGCTAACACTTAAGAACGTAGCGAATCTAACTATACACACACTATATTTCTCTCTTATTGCACTCTAATATTCTCCTCTCTGATGGTGTACGAAATTGTTGAGGATTTGGAGCCCTATTTGTAGAGTTTGAAGGGTTGCGTCTATCCAAACGAAGAGTCACATCCATTGGTGAAAAATTGCATCCCTTCAATGTGATTGGTTGAGAGGCTTTGATTTAATTCACAATGGATAGACACCTTTTCTTGATTGGTTGACTCCTGATAAGTGTCTTTTCATTGGTAGTTGATGGCGGTTGATGGCGATTGATGATGGTTGATCATACTTATCTGGCGATTGGTAGTTAAGAAGATAATACTAGAAAACCGTCCATGTCGCGACCGTGATACGTGATTCACAACCGTGAATCTTTTATTCGCAGATTTCTATTTCTGAAGTGAACAGGTCACGACCGTGAATGATTGTCGCGACCGTGAATTGAGTTTTCTTTAGAAATCTCCTTGTAACTTCACCGATCTTTGACAGTTTTGATCATAAGCCAAATCTTTAAGTTCCATGCATCTTTTTGCACATTTTTCACTTTTTTTCATAGAATTCCACTTTTGATCATTTTAATCCCAAGATTTACCTAGTATCTGCATTTGCATAAAAAAACAATTACATACCACGTGAAATCTTTTATATGAAGTATAAAAATGACTCAAACTATAGTGTTTAATATATAAAATTATCATGATAATAAGTGTAATTATACACTTATCACCTATTCCTGAAAATTGGACCAAAGTGGATCAATAACTTATACTTCATATTTATTCCCAAATGGCATGTACAAGTTAATCCTAGAATCGCCTAAACCACGCTCTGATACCACCAAATGTAACACCCCCTGATCTGGAGTATCACAGTAACAGTAAATATCAGTAACTTATCAATCCACCATTTTGTTTACATTAATACTTAAATAAATTTGCTTTCAATATTCATATACAAAAACTCCAAATATTATCAAAATGCAATTATCACTCCTCACACTAACTAGTACATGCCATTATTTTACAAACCAAAATGTTATATCAAAATAATAATAATAATAATAATAATAATAATAATAATAATAATAATAATCCACCTTGAGTCTTTTCCCTTTTGTACTCTTTAAGCTGATCCACTTATACCACTTCGGTCCACACTATCTACAGAGCTTCTGAATCTGTGTGTAGAAAATAACTGCACGCTAAGCAATTTGCTTAGTGGTGTACACTAATTCTAATTTCATAGAATTTAAAACACAAAATACAAACTATTTATGATTAAATAAAATCATGAAAACACATTTCAAAATTTCAATATACATATTTAAACATATAAAACTCGTCTTCAATATTTTACTTATAATCATAAACAATAATTGCCCAAAATAAACTAAGCATCGTTAATGATATTAGATACGGGAGTTGGCATTAAGCTTTAAGCCGAAGCTCCTAATAACTGTACAAAGCCAGAAGCCGAAGCTCCTAATAATGGCACAAGGCCCGAAGCCGAAGTTCCTAATAATGGCACAAACCTGAAGTCAAAGCTCCTGAAATTAGTAATCAAAGTATCGGTACAAAGCTTCAGAGACAAAGCTCCAATTATTTGCACAGCACTGTACTCCCCTTTATTGGTGCCAATCTACCTAGGGGTGAACAAAACTCGATTCGGTTCAAAAACCGAACCAAAAACCGAAAGGGGGAAATTTTAGAACTGAAAACCGAACCGAATTATTTCGGTTCGGTTCGGTCCGAACCAAAATAATTCGGTTCGGTTCAGTTTTAAACCAAAATTATATTTTTTTTATTTTAAATTAATTTTTTTCCATATATTAATTTTTTAACATAAAATAACTAAAAATCAATATAAATAATTTTTAACACATGTAACTTATAGTTGATTTGAAAAAAAAAACCTTAATTTTCAAGTATTAAATGTAAATTGAATGTGAAAATAATTATTAAATTAATTTAAAATTAATTAAAATTTATTTTTCGATTTTCTGTTCGGTTTTCGGATTTTTCGATTTTGAACCGAAACTGAACTAAAAACCGAAAACGTAAATATATAGAACTGAAAACCGAACCGAATAACTTCGGTTCGGTTTTCGCTTCGGTTTTCGGGTTTTTTTGCTCTCCCCTAAATCTACCCGAACCTATTTTCAACTCGTTTACTAAGAGCAATAAATATATAAAAATTCTTATAATTTCACTATGATCTAATAAATATAATTCAACACAAATTCATGTATTAAGGATCTCAAATCCTTAAATTTTCAATCAGTAAATATCAATAAAACACAATAAAATTAGCATTCATGTTTTCAAACCAGATTTCATGACCTGACTTCCCCTACATTTTTCTCTATTAAAAAGTCTTCAAATTGAAAAAGTTAATTTGTAAAATACCTAGCCACATGTCTCAACTTTTCAATGCCATAAGACTCATAGAAATCCAATCAATATAGATCAATTTATACTCAAAACACTGAATAGAGCGCAAACTGGAAAAACTCCCAAAAACAGATTTCATGATTCAACTTCAAATGAAAATTTGACATATTAAATGAACGAAAAATCAAATTGGTTCCTTCTAAACATATTTAGTTCAGTTTCTTTAAATGCCCATAGAATCAAGAATCACTCAAATCAGAGCGATATAACTTGAGAAAACATTAAAACAAAAACAAAGGTACAATCTGTAAAATTTCCAGAAAAACCGAAAATTCGAAATTAGTGCACACAAACCTCTTTTAAGCTCTTTAATAGCCCTCTTCAACCACTTTCCCCTTTGATCTGTTTGTATTAGCTTCCTCTACAAAATCATAATTAATTCTATCAGAATACTACTAAAATATACCTTCAAATACCTTAAATATGCTTAATCGAGCATGATCTATACTAATGAAACCTTAATTTCACTTACCCCCAATTCGGTTTACTATTCATTAAGAACTTAGAATCTGAAATTCTCTTCTCCTAGCCTTGATTTACTGAAATTGATGATGATAGATGGCTTAGAGATCGATTTCTAACAAGAATTCGAAGTCGAAATGAAGATATCGGAAGTTTTTAAGGTTATGAAAATTTTGAAAGGAATGGGGTGAAAAAGAAAGAAGAGAATGAAGGAATGAATATGATAATACGCAGGAGAAGAAGAGAAATGATTATATGTATATAAAACTATTTGATGTGAAATTACTATTTTACCCTTAGTTCAATAAGATTATATACTTATCACATTTTCTTGGTTAAACCGTCTTACAATCTCATAATTTAATTCCGTAAAAGAATAACATGCACATATAATTATAAGTTCCCATGATAGCTTATATATTCTTTCTTACATGAATTATAATTATAGAAATTTTCGATCTCAAGATACATAGTTACGGGTCAAAGTTTAAACTACCAACCGCCAGATAACAACGATCAACCACCATTAACTGCCAACCGAAAAGAAACCTTTTGGAAGTCAACCAATCATGAAAAAGAAATTACCCAATCCAAGTGGATCCAGACGGCTGAAGTCCTAGAGAAATTTTACATCACTTGTGGGGGGGGGACTTCTGATAACATAGTAAAATATCACTAAGAACATGTCCATCACAACTTAGATAACCAAGCGGATTAGGCCGACTCAAGACCAAGTCTAACCCTATCTCAACAAGAGGATAAGGCCAGTTAGCTATCAAGTCAAGTCGATTTGTCCTCTTGGATTAGCTAAGGAATAGAATCCAACCAAGATTCTACTTCCTAAAAGCCTTATCTGCAATAAAGATAGTTTGTCCTTGTCAGGTTTCTCCTTGTACAAGAACAATCTCTATCACATTTAGGAGATAAATATCTATTTAGGAAAGAGTTCTATTTGAGATATAACTCCCTCTCCTAACCTAATTAGGAGTGAATTAAAGTCTATAAAAGGCACTCTAGGGTCACCATTCCAAGGTACGTTATTCTTAACACTAAAACTCCTTGCCTCCTCTTTTAATTCTGATCTAACTTAAGCATCGGAGAGGCTACGATAGTCACATGGCTAGTCCCCCATAACAACCACTTCTGCTTTGCAAGAACCTTCAACAACCATGAAGAGGAGCTTAAGGAGAATCTCAGTTAGATGATTAGCGCATGGAACACCTTTTCAGCACTAACCTTTCAGTAATATAACAAATAAAGAAGAAATTTACCAAAATTGTATGCATGTAGTAGTTGTGAGCGGATGACACAGAATGCGATGGGACGAGAGCACATTGAGATGAGAGGCACGGTCTACCAGGGTGTTTTTGTGAAAATAAAATATCGGGTTGGGGACCCGAAATGTTTGAAAGAGAAAGCGAAAATGATTTAGATCATCAAAACCCGAAATCGTCATCTCTTAGTGTAGAGTCGCCACTTGGATTAGCACTTCTAGGAATTAAAGTCCTGTGAGGCTTAACATCCGGGGGGATGGTCCACTAAGACACAAACATTTGGGTTTAGGATAAGTTACTTACTTCTTATTGGATCACATTATATTACATCTACAGAAAATCGCGTTTCTTAATTATGCATATTCATACTTATGTCATTTTCGTGTTCATAATGTATGATTACACCCATGCAGAAAGCAATAAATCCATACATAAAACAGTAAATAAATGCGGAAAAGTAAAGATTAAAAATTACAAAACCTTGGGGGATGCAACCGCCCGCCTAATATATTAATTATATTTCCTTTAAAAATTAATTGCAATACCCGAAGGAAAATAAAATCCTAGGCATACATCTAACCTAATCTACCTGTATCCACAAAGGTTAGAACAAGAGATATAGCACAATATGAATATTTACACATATGCTCGATTTGATTTTGGCGAGGCCCGTGTGGCCTAATTAAAATATCGACGATTGAAAATTTCTTATTTAAAATAAAAGGGTTCATTTTATTTACAGATATGTTGCTCATTTTTATTTAATGAAAATGATCACATGGCAAAGGTGAGGTCTGTTATCCATGAATAATTTTAAGTCCCTTTGTGGGAGTATTCTAATATGTATTTATTTACAAAAGTCCCGCAATTAAATAAATTAAAAGAATAGGTAAAAACATAAAAGAAGGCTAAATAAAAATTAAATAAATAAAAAGAATTAATAAAATATAATTTAAAGGAATAAAATAAATCCTAGGTCGATGAAGAAAATCGAGTTCATCTCAGAATTTAGGAGAAAAGAAAAAATAAATATAACAATATAATACACAGAAAAAAGCAACTCTAGAAACTCAGAGGCTTATCTTTTCGTTGCGAATCCACATCGTCAAATCCGTTTGATTTTTGGGAATGCTCCTCGTTCTTTTTGGTTTGATTGTTGTGTGAAAATATATTATTTTTCTCCAAAAAATATTCAGACTCAGACTCTAAATTTGTTTTAAGTCTTTGAGAAAAACAATGAAAGAAAATTGGTTTGAAATAAAATTAAATTCGGAACCCAAACTTGTTTTGGACCTGAATATAATCAAAGAATTTTTTTTAAGAAAGATGAAAAAAAAGTCGGAATTATTTCCTCAAGAAAAATATTTTTTCTGTAAAAATTTTTTTCGTTTTGTCGAGAGAAAAAATATTTTTTGTAAAATATTTCGGTCCGCTTTCCAAGAAAAGAATTTTGTTTTCTAAAATTTTTTCCTCCTTTTCCTACTGAAAATATCCCCTATTTATAAGGGGAAATTCACCCCTTCAATTATGCATTTGGCCAATATTGTGGTACTATTCAAGTATCATTATGGATTTGGACCATATTGTGGTACTATTCAAGTATCATTATGCATTTGAACCATATTGTAGTACTATTCAAGTACCATTATGCATTTGGCTTGTATCATGGTATTATTTAAGTACCATTATGCATTTGGACCATATAGTGGCACTATTCAAGTACTATTATGCATTTGGACCATATTGTGGTACTATTCAAATACCATTTTTTTATATGTTGTTTATATTTATTTCTTTCCTTTTCCATTTCTTTTATTCTTTTTTTTCTTTTTATTTATTTTATATATGCATGTGTGTGTGCGTGTATTCTTTTCTTAAAAAAATGATTTAATTAAATTATTCCGAACCCTTAAACATTTATTTAGATTCTTAAAAATATTTTAAACCTTTAAGTTTCCACTTAAGGTTTTTAAGTATTTTTTTACAGTCCTAAATATTTATTTAGAGCCCGAAATACTTATTTTTTTACTAGGAGAGCTCTCATTTGAAGATCATTTGGACATTCAAAACTTGTGTGATTCAAGGATAAAATCCTGAAAAGCCATCATCATCGAACGTGCGAGTTGGTACAAAATCCAGTGCTCACAGCTGCCCCTCATGTGATCATTGCTGGTGATGCCCAGTATGACCACACGAAATGGAGTAGAGGGATCGAGAAAATACCTGAGCTGTGCGGTTGGTAACTTCTTTCTCCTTGATTGGTGATGACATGGGTCTTCCTTTCTAGCGTCGCGTCCACATGGGATTGTCCATTTCTTTCTTCGGAATCCCTTGGTGCTTGATGCCCCTTGCGGGCAGGTCGACAATTTCTTTCTGCGGCATCCCTTTAATAGTTAGCAACCGTTTCTTTCTTCGGTTACGGTCCTTGTGTGCCCCTTGTGAGTTGACCTTCGGTTGGCTTTGATCGTTGGAACTGTTAGAGCAGGGTTCCTGAATCCATTTCAAAGGCGACCCCATTGAGATAACCGTTTCTTTTGTCGGTTATGTTTCCTTGGTAGGATGTTGACCTGCTTCTTGTAACAAATCAAAGAAAACTATAATGTTAATACATTTTATGATGCATGTTTTAATTATTTGATTGAGTTTATGCGAAGCAAAAATTTTTACCCCTTCAATCAAAAATTAAAACATGATGAAGGAATGAGTTTGATGAAAATTCGGGAATATCACGAAGACCACTCCGTTATCTTAGGAGGCTTTTGTGATGTTGCAATGCTGTCTGAACAGGGCCTAAGTAGTCCTGAATTGGCTTTAGGCTTGAGTGAGCCATGATCCATCTTGATGTTTGTAGGTTCCTCAAGTGGAGGCGGAGTTTCTTGTTTACCGGGACAGTGTTGCCCCATTTTGGCATTGTCTTTACCTGTAAAAGACATGATGCGAATGTAATGTATGCATGATTTTATGCATGGACAATATTTATCATATGATGTATGTTTGTTTATTGTAGGTGTTGTGGGCTTTATTCATTAAAGAGCCTTCTCTTTTGCTGGTGCATGGGTGCCCTTAGGATTTGTCTTGTTAGGGATTCCATGGATAACTCCTTTATAGTGACGAACATGGGTTCGATGAATCATATTCGAGTTCAAAGCTAGGATCTAGTTTGAGGAGGGTCTGGATGAGTCGTTGATCCCACATTGTGTTAGCGATGCTCACTTTGATAGTTTGGAAGCCTTTTGCCTGATGTGTTGTGATGATCAGAATTCATCCTAAGTTCTGGAAGAGACAAATGATATCTTGTGTCATTCCAAGGATGAGATGATGGATTTGATTTTTCTTTGGTTCTAATTTCTGCGTAAACCGCCCTTACGGGTTTTCAATCTATCGAACCTTGTCTTAATTTTTGCCTAGACCGCCCCTTTCAGGTTTTCAGCCCAGCAGACTCATCTTTTCTTTATTTTTTCTTTTATTATTTTTTATATTTTTTTCATTTTTTGGATGTTTACTTGCAATATTCTACCATTGGCATGCAAGCAATCAAGATAAACATATGCATAAAGATTCAGAAAAAATGACAATTCATTGATGAACTTAACAGGGGTATAAATGTTTCAAATGATTTGACTCATGTCATTGATTAGCCCTTTCAAGTTTCTAACCCATGTGTTTGCTTTTCTCTCAATGTCCTAAGTTTTGTCTGAGCCGCCCTTTTCGGGTTTTCAACTCAATGGACTTTTCTTTTTTTCGATTTTGAAAAGAGGCCCTAATTTTTGCTCAACTAATAGAGTGCTAATTGATAGGTTAATTACAAATTTATTTCTTGTTAGTACCACTTTTTACCTATTTATTTCTTTCACCTATGTGTGATAGCGATTGTGCCAATCTTGGTTGATTTGACTGATAGATTGGTTGACGTCCATATCCATGACTTCAATTGTTATCTCACTCAACTTTTCTGATCGATTGGTTGGTGCTCATGCTACTTTGCTAGCTTGAGGTGCATGTGATGATGAGTATTGGTGCTTGATCATTAGCGTTTCATTATGAATTCCATTATTTTCCAATGATATGTGATACATCGGGGATCAAAAGGCTTCGGTTCTGGTAACTTGATTCCATCGATGGTGAACAGTTTATGTTCAATGATGTTCCTTCAATGGTGTAATGATCGGCCCATAAGTGTTGGTGAGCCATGTGATGGAGTTGTTAACATGCTTAACAATATAACTCATTGTGTCTTTAGCATTACGCCGATTGTTTGACCCTTTTGGGGGAACTTAACTTCAATTTTCTCTGTTGACTTTTCGACCCATTTTGGTTTCGACCATTTTGAATTTTGCTTAATGGACTTAATAGTCAGCGGATGTTTCGTGCACGGAGATCTTTCTGTCGATCTTACGTCTTTATAGGATGAGGCAAATGCTATCACGCTTTATCTAAGTACCTGTGTTTGTCTCTCACTTTCCCTCAAGAGTCAAATCATTTGAACTTATTACAACTGTAGGGGATCCATTTATACCCAAATTAATTTCATAACATGACACGTCACATGTTCTAAAAACATTATGCATATGTTTATGAGAATGTGTGATGTCAATCAGTAGAATATCAAGCGAGTAAACAAAGTTCAATTTATTTAAAAAAAGTTCAAAAGCCTCATGGGAAAAATTGCTAAAAAGAACTAATTTATTACATTATCATCCTTTGGTTATCTTCCGATAGTAGTGCCCCATAGATTTGTCCATGGATTCAAAGTGCTCCATCCTCTCCGCCTTCTCAAACAATTCTTGATAGCTGGAAAAGATATCAGGCCCAAACTTATTTCTGTAAGATGGTAGTGCGCCATCCATAAGTTTGGTTATCATCTCTAGTAGGGTTAAACTTTCCTGAAGCCTGACCTGTGTGGCCATCCAATGCTCATAGTAAGACTTGAAGCTTTCACCCTGCTTCTACCTTAAAGCCTCCAGATTTTGCATTATGGTTTCTATTTGAGTGTTAAAGCCATGATGCCCCATCATAGCCTGAGCAAGCTTGAGCAAGACTATTCCAATCAGAAGTTACATTCAACGAAAGGTGACTATACCATTCGTTGATTGGGTGGCCCAAGGTAACAATGAAAAGCTTAGCCATCATCTGCTCGCTTACCCTCAATGCCCTCATCACTAACTGGTAATGTGTTAGATGAGCACGTGGGTCTCTAGAGCCCACGTACTTCTCAAACTGTGGCATCTCAAAGTTTGGTGGCAAGCTGTCTTCTTCCCCGACTATTGGTTGTGCAGGGCATGTGTTCATTAGATGGCCACCGTGAGTGGCTAAGAATTACCGCCACAATTCCACCATGCTTAGTTACTGGAGAATAGCATTCCTAGCGCCTGAATAAAAGCCATACTTCCCATGGGGAAAGGTAGTTCCCCTATGAGTTACCACAAGATTGGGCAGCTGAGGGATAGCCTGGAATTATGAGGAAAATGGCGCACTCCAATTAGGAATAGATTGTTGGGCCACTCCTTGATAAAAAGGTCCTGGTGCGAACATTTGCTGGCTAGGCTATCCTAGAAAGAAGTGATTCTCAGAAGGATTGGCAAAGTTAGATCCCGGCAGACCAATCTGGGCATAGTTCTAATTCAACCGACTTTGTCCTGCCCCAAACTGGTAAAAGGTGGTAGGAGTTGGGTGCACCGTATGATAAGTAGAAGGTCCCCCTGTTCTAAGCTGACTAGTTGGACCGTCGAAGTTAAGGGTGGCCTCCGGGTTGGATACCACATCATGAACCCTCCCGACATACTGACGAATAAGCAATGCCAATTGGTCACTATTTGCAAGGGCATTCAGGGTAGCTGCAATCTCGGCACTTACTGAAGATTGATGTGTTTGTTGAGAGTTCTGTCTGGTAAGGAAGGGGTGATACTCCCCTGCAACTTCATCTTGTGGATCGGCCATGCTATCAAAATTGAATGATGCACGCTGAACTGAATATGAATCTACACCCGAGTCTTCACTTAAGTCAGTGTGCGAAACCCCCTCTAGACTAGCCACGATCGGAGAAATACGAACCAATCGATGAGTAGGCCTTTTCCAAACCCCCTTTCAATCAAAAGTAGAAGATCAGACCATGCATGTAAGATTCATGATGCGATTCATGATGTGAAAAGTCTGTGAGATGTTAATGTTATGGCTGCATTCATAAAGGGTTAATGTGCTATGATATGAGATAAATAGTAAGTTTATCAATCCACTTGAAACAAACGGTGTTAGTCATTAGATAAGGTGATAAAAAATGCGAAAATGAAAGCCCAGCCCTTAGGGGAGGGTTTGAGATCCGCACACTGTCCTTGGGGCAGTGTGACAAGAATGATGTATTGTAAATGTGATAAGGTGACCAAGTTACCTGTGTGGTAATAGGTCAATAATTTGAGATTTCGTATTGTGACTAGATCTCATGAAATGAAAAGGTTCAATTAATTTCGGGTAAGCAATGCGACATACCCTGATGAAATCACGTAAAGTTCAAAGTGCATGAAAATAACTACTGTGTCCAGCCATAAATGGATGTTTTGGTTCTTTTACCCAATTAGGGCAGAGTCTCGGATACCGGTATGAAAATCATTATAAAAAGGGTATGCGGTGATGCATGAGTTATTGCCCTTTGCAGGCGGATGGTTCGGGTATTAACTGTATACCCTTGAGGATTGATAAGGTAAGGTTTTCGAAATAAGTTCGCCCCGTATGGGCTTGGGTTCGGATGTCAGCCGGGATGTGGTAGGTAGGTATTTACCCCGTTTGGGCTATGTGGTATGTGTGATTGCCTCGTGTGGGCTATGAGTTCGATGTCGAGTGGACATCTTGCAAGTAATTTATGGGATATGTTATTGCCTCGTATTGGGCTAAGTGTCAGATGTCAAGTTGACATCGTGTAAAAATTTGGGTACAAAGGTATGTTTGCCCTGTACGGGCTGAGGGTTGGACATCGAGTGGACATCCCACACAAATGAGGGTATATTTGCCCCGTATGGGCTAAGATTCGAATGTCAAGTGGACATCTCGTTGAAAAGGGATAAATTATGTTTCATGATTCTAACTTGTTTGATGTTGTCCTAGGGTGACACGATCTCGAGTGTCATCTAATCCTAAGTGTATGTGGCACCGATTTGGTATCATGATGATGAGAACATGACATGTCCATTTTAATTTGTTTTAATATCATGAGTGTGTGCGTTCAAGTGTCTGCATTAAGATTTGTGGTTAGCATGGCACATTTGTACAATGCATGATGAATCGAAAGCAGTAAACACGTAGCACGTAGCACATAGCATGCAACATCCAACTTCCAATAATACAACTCCTGTGCGTAGGGTTTTTGGCTAGTCTCTATCCTAAGTTTGGTTCATCTTAGTATCATGAGGATACTAAGGAGCGCACCTGCAAAAATATAATGCATGATCGTTTGTTGGGTTACATCCTAGGGAAAATGCCTATGGCTCATTTACATGAGGTTTGTAAATGGGTTGCTGATGTAGAAGGTTCTTGTTGCACTAAAATACACTCCAAGCCTCTCCCCAAATGGGTTCTAACGAGGGAGGTACATGCGATATGGCAACAAGTGCTCCACCCGCTCAAGTACT
>CATIWQ010708242.1:0-14934 GCA_949673415.1 Euphorbia schlechtendalii
ATATTTTTTTTTTAAATAAAAATTAAAAAAATACTAAAATAAAAAAGGGGCCAAGGATTTCTTTGGGAGCCCAGCTAGGCATGCCAATCTCTGGCGAGCCAAGCAGCTGGGCACGCCAACTTCTGGCAAGCCTAGTAATCGCCAAAATTCCCCTTTACAGAATTCCCCCCTATAAATAGATGGGCTTTTTTTGGATTTTGGGGATGGAAAATATATCGAAAAATTCACAAAAAAAATAGTTTTCTCTCGACAACGATGGATGATTTTTACAAAACAAAATAATATTTTTCTAGAAAAATAATTCTGACTTTTTCTACATTTCTTTTACACTTTTCTTAGAAATTCTTTGGTTATCCAGATCCAAAACACGTTTAGATTTCAAACTTTATTATTTTCAAAACAATTTTTCTCCATTATTTTTTTCTCAAAAAATCCTCAGATATTCTCGGGCCTTAAATCAAATTTAGAGTCCAAGTATGAATATTTTTAGGATTAAAATAACACATTTTCACCAATTAAATCAAAAAGAACAAGGAGCACTCCCAAAAAATCAAGCAGATTTGTCGACGTGGATTCGCACCGAAAGGGTATGCTTCTGAGTTCCTAGAGTTGCTTTTTCCTATGTATTATATTGTTATATTATTTTTCTTTTTTCCTGAATTCTGAGACGAACTCAATTTTCATCATCGACCTAGGATTTATTTTATTCTTTTAAATTTAATTTCATTAATTCTTTTTTATTATTTATTTTATTGTCATTTTATTTATTTTATTATGGAACTTTATTTTACGCTTTTTACATATTCTTTTAATTTATTAAATTACGGGAATTTTATAATCAAATACATGTTAGAATACCCCCACGATGGGAATAAAAATTATTATCGGATAACTGACCTCACTTCTTGCCATGCGAGCACTTTTATTAAATAAAAATGACCAACATACTTGTAAATAAAATGAATCGTTTTATTCTAAAATAAAAAATTTTCAATCGTCGATATTTTAATTAGGTCACACGGGCCTCACTAAGATCAAATCGAGCATACATGTAAATATTAATGTTGTACTATATACCATGTGCTAACCGTTGTGGATGCATGTTAGATGTGTGCCTAGGTTTTATTTTCCTTCGGTTATCACATTTTCAATAATTTTTTTGGGAATTGTAATTAATAGATTAGGCGGGTGATTGCATCCCCCAAGGTTATATAATTTTAATCTTTACTTTCTCGCATGTTGCTTTATGTATGGTTTTATTGCTTTTGGCATGCACACTAAATCATACATTATAAACTCGAAAACGACATAAGTGCTAATATGCACAATTAAGAAATACAGTTTTCTATGGATGTAATATAATGTGATCTAATAAGAAATAAGCAACTTATACCGAACCCAAATCTCTATATCTTAGTGGACTGTCCCCCAGACATTAAGCCTAACATGGTTTAAATTTTTGGAATACCTAATCCAGGTGACGACTATACACTAAGAGATGGCGGATTCGGGTTTAACCAATCTAAATTATTTTCTTTTCATCTTTTAAACCTTTCAGTCCTCGACCCGGTACATTTAATTTTCACTTAAACACCCTGGTGGACCGCGCCTCTCATTTCACGCACTCTCGGCCCATCGCATTTTGTGTCGTCCGCTCACACCTATGTTACCAAGGCTTTACAACAAAACATCATAACATGTATGTTTATGAGAAGGGGTTACTACCAGTGGTTCATGCTGTAAGGAAATGGGATCATTATCTTAGTCCTAGGAGGTTCATTATCAAAACTAACCACAAAAGCTTAAAATTTCTACTTCAACAACGCATCACAACAACATAGTAGAAAAAGTACATAGCTAAACTCTTTGGTTGTGACTTTGAAATCAATTACAAGAAAGGGGTTGAGAATGGAGTTGCTGATGCTTTATCTAGGGTCCCTATGGATAGTTAGCTACAATAACACTCTCAGCTTAAGTCCACAGCTTAATTCCTGATATTGAAGCAAGTTGGGAATCAAACCATGAATTGAAAAGGAAAATTACTAGAATCACGGAGGCATGGGAGAATTGTGAAGGAATGTTTACTTGGAAAGGAGGAATCCTACGCAGGAAAGGAAGAATTGTGGTGGATAATTTCCCATAACCAAGGTAAAAAATTATTCAGCTCATACATGATTCTCCTATTGGGGGCCACTTTGGAGATCTACCTACAAGAAAATATGCAGTCATTTCTTTTGGAAGGGATAAGAGAAAGATATAAGGAACTATGTGAGGACATGTATCATTTTCCAAAGATGTAAATATGAGGCAGTAAAAAGCCCATGCCTTTTTGTAGCCGTTGCCAATACCAAAGAAGATTTGGACAAATATTAGTATGGATTTCATTAAAGGTTGCCTAAGTTTAATCGTAAAGAAGTTATCATGGTTGTGGTGGACATGCTCAGTAAGTATAGTCACTTTGTGGCTCTTAAACACCCTAATACTGCTCAAAAGGTGTCATCGTTGTATTTGTAGGAAATATACAAGTTTCATGGGTTTCCATCAACTATCATTACTGATAGGGATCCTATTTTTGTCAGTTTATTTTGGAGTGAATTGTTCAAACTACAAGGGGTACGTCTAGCCAAATTTATAGCCTATCATCCTCAAACAGATGGGAAAACTAAGGTAGTTAATAGATGTTTAGAGACTTACTTGAGGTTTATGGCTCATCAATGTCCTATGAAGTGGTGTGAATGGTTGCCTTTAGCTGAGTAGTGGTAGAATACAACCTATCATTCTACCATTAAACTTACAACCTTTGAACCTGTCTATGGCATTCCACCTCCTATACATGTGCCTTGTGTCCTTGGAGATTCACAAGTTGTGGTAGTGGATCAATTACTTAAGGATAGGGAAGCGGCTATGCAATTGATGAAGTATCATCTCAAGAGGGCCCAATTCCATATCAAACAATAGGCTGACAAAGGAAGAATAAAAAAAACATTGAAATTGGGGATTGGGTTTATGTTAAGCTCAAGCCTTATATGCAAATGAGTGTAGAATTTCACTCAAATCATAAGCACTCCCCTCTTCATTTTGGGTATGAGGTGGAAGATAAAATAGAGGAAGTGGCTTACCTTTTGAAGTTACATCTAAGAGCAACAATACATCCCGTGTTTCATGTCTCCCAATTGAAGAAGAGAATTCCTTAAGAAATTCGTTTGAGTGATCCAGTGGCAATTGCAGATCCTCTGATTCTAGTGGTAGTACTATAGCATAAGATGGTTAAACGTGGTATTTAAGCGGCATCTAAAGTTCTCTTACAATGGACTCAAGGAAAAGAAGATACTTGGGATTTTGTTGATGAAGTTCACTGAAAATTTCCATATTTTCAGGTGGATGCTAAATTTTAAGGGATGGGGAGTGTTGTGAGGTTAATTTCAGACTTGAAGAACTAGTCGTTGTTAGTAATAATAGATGGATTCTTCTCCAGCTGCCATGTGTGTTAACTGATTTCAGTTGTTGAATTAGATTTAGTTAAACGAAGCGTTTTAGCCTTTCCTTGATTTTAGTTAAATGATTTTAGTTGATCGTTTTGTTCCTTCCTTCTTCTTCTTCATTTGTTCGAGCTATATAGGCTCTGTAAACTCGTACCTGCAAATTTATGAAAATCAATAACATAATTCATCTTTCTCTCTCTAAATTCTCTCACTAGTTTGTTACTGAATTAGTGCGTATCAGTTTTGGGTTCTACTTGGCTTGCATTACTTTACCCATTTTAATTGCTTCCATTCCCTCTTCTCATCCCAATTCTTTCAATCACCTTCTCTTAGGATTTGCGAAATAGGGGTAAACTCATGCCTCGATCATCACCATCGCATGTAAGTTGCAAATTAAGTTTTAATCCATTCCATTTCCCTTTTGCAAAATTTATTTCAGATACTGATTTTCGGCATCTTTTGATTTCCATAGCTACAATAGACGTTGACAGTCCCTCAGAGATTCTTCTTGCATTTCTACATATTGGATTTGGTTTGGACATCCTTTTTACTGATTATGATTTGGCATTTCACTTATGAATTGGCTGTATTTGGTTCTGGATTGAAAATGAAAGGCATTGATTGAAAAATGTTTTTTCATTCAATTTCTAATCCAATTTCAGTCATAATCATGACAAAATGTTGTCAACTTACGGGGTTGGCTTAGGTTTACAAGTGTTCGGAAACACATAATAGAAAAGATTATTTGGAAATAATGTTCTTTCGTACTACCATTTATTTGGAAATAATGTTCGTTCCTGATGTGTACAAATTAGTTTGTAATTCAATGGTTTTACAATTTGATGATTGTAATTTGTTAATTTGCCATTTTTAGGTTAAATGTAGAATGATGCATTCAATAATCAAACATGCATGTATTGATGGTCATTGGTTTTTTTGTATAACACAGTGATGAAGCGAATATCAAAGAACAATCAAAACGATAAATTTATAGATGGATTCTGAAAAAATCGCAAATTCAACAGAGATCGGACTCTCCCTTAAATCTCTAGGAATCACAAAAACTAGAAAAATAAGAAAAACTCTTTTGAAAATTATTTGATGTCAAAACTGAAATTGACATTGTTATTTGCTTTTAAATAGGCTACGGAAGCTAGGGTTAAAAACCCGAAATTAAAAGACAAGCACATCAACTTTTAGAAAATTACAACTAAATCCTAAAAATAGAAAAATGTGAAATTGAAGGCCTAAATGATGTTTTTTCTCCTCCGCTTATTTCCTATGAGAAAACACATCAGGAAATGTGAAAATCTCACACTGTCAAAATTAGCCACTTTAACGGTCCACTTTTTCCATGTACACTAACGCCCTCTCATCTACATCATCCTCTTCGGGGTGGAAAGAATTTGCCCTCAAATTTTTATCGATAGAAGAGTCACCATAGAAAGGCACAAGATGTTTGATGTTGAATACATCTGTAGTACGAATGTGACTTGGTAGCATCAATCGGTAAGCATTCGGGTTGATCTTTTTAATCACCTCCGTTAGACCAATTTCTTTGCAACCAGCTTGTTGTACTCACTAATAAAGAAGTGGTCCATAGTCAACATAGCATAGACATAATCTCCCACCTCGAACTCTACATTCTTGCGTCTACTATAAGCTACAGCCTTGTACTTAGCATTGGACTACGCTAGATTATCCTGAACTGCTTTGTGCACCCCTACAAGTCTTCTATAAGTTTTTTAGTTGGCTTATGAACTCGAACTTTGTCAAGAAGAGAAGTAAATCCAATGGGCCATAGGGAAGAATTGCGTAAACTATATGAAATGGATTGAACCCAATACTGCGGTTAATAGCATGGTGGCAAACTCTTCTTGGCACAACTTCAAATCCCAACTCTTCACATGCTCTTCAACAAGGCTCCTCAACATATTTGCCAATGAATGATTTATTACTTCGGTCTATCCATTGGTTTGAGGAGGATAATCACTATAGAAATCTAGTCGAGTGTTCACCATCTTCTATATGTTATGCCAAAAATGACTCAAAACTCGAGTATTGTGATAAAAAATAATGGATTTCGATAGACTGTTCAGCTTGTACACCACCAGAAAGTATAATTTGGCTACTCTCATAGCATCAGTAGTCTTCTTGCATGGGATAAAATGAACCATCTTTGAGAACCTATCAACCACAACATAGATTGAGTCATTCCTATGTTGGGTGTGAGGTAGTCCCTACACAAAGTCCATGCTAACATCATCCCAAGGCTTATTGGGAACCGATAATGGCATGTATAATCTAGCATTGTCGCCGCTCTTTTGGAAACTTAACAAGTATGATAACGCTTGATGTAGTGCTCCACATCCTTCCTCAATGTTGGCTAAAAGTAAGTAGCTCGAGTTAACTTGAGTGTTTAGTCTCGACCTACATGTCTCTCATGATGGAGATCCTGGATAATTTTCATTCTCAAGCTATAATCTAGGATACACATCTGATTTCCCTTGAATAAAAATCCATCATGCAAAGAGAAATTTGATTGTTCCGTACTCTCCACTTTCTCTAACACATTAGCAAAATAAGGGTCAGTGGAAAAAATCTTAGAAATGAGTTAAAACCTGGTACCTCAACCTCCAAGAAGCTCATCGAAGCATGTTTGTAGCTCAAAGCATCGATTACTCGGTTAGTGACTCTAGCCTCATGCTTCAATGCATGTCGAGCTAATACTTTGTCTTGACTATGCAGATGCTTCATTGCCTCATGATAACTATATAATACAAACTTTCAATGAAACAAATCATACCTCCAATACATCACAGCCTGCACTATTACATAAAAATCATCATCATAGCTGTTGAACCCAAGATAATAGTACTTCACAATATTTAAAAGTTATGGAAATAACACACTGTCTATGATAGTGAGATTAATTGAGTACTAAGTATACTCTTAATTAATGAAGTTTACTTGAGTTTGTTTAAGGAAAAACAACCCAGTTTACTAAGTAATTAATTAAGTTACGGCTTAGAGTAGGAAAAGCTGAGCTATGCTGAGTACCACATAGTTTAAATAAATATCTATTCAACTGTGCTGAGTTAGCTTTTATTAAAAGCTAAGTTGTTGACACTTAGAAAAATAAATGACACTTGTGCTACTAACATCTTCTGTGAGAAATGAGATATCCTTTGATGCTTTTCAGTTTAAAAAGCACTGAAATTAAAGAAGATATTCCTATGGTCCTCACATTCAAAAGGTGTTAGTACAAAATGTTGGAGATTCCTGATTAAAGTCCAAGATAAAAAATCCTCTGACATGCGATGTTTCTCAATGTCTTTGCACGCCTCTGCAAACATCAGGAAGTCAACTAATGATAGAATGCAACTTTTCATCTTGCGCGCCTCTCTGTCAGAACGGATTACTTGAAGACAAATGAATTTTTGACAATGAAATTTTATCACGCGTCAACATTCAAAATCTCCCTCTATACATCCTAGAATCTATCTCCAACGGGAAGACTCGAAAGATTTGAAGAGAAGATAAATTTCAGAATTATCAGGATGAGATGTTTGTAACGGCTACTTCACAAAGCTTTAACTATAAATAGAAGACTTAAGCAGACGTTCAAACTTGGTGAATCATCTCGAATTTCTCTAAAAGCTGAAACTCTGTTCAAATACTCCTAACTTCAAGAAATTCCAAATCAAAGAATCAGCAAACACTCATCACTTTAATCTATTTGTAACAGAGAGAATATCACTCATAGATTTAACCTTGTAAAGGATTTAACATTTTATAAGTTGAATTTAGTTTGTAATTTTCTTTAAATCTGAGTGTCAGTTTGGGATGGGCACCTAAACCGAGTATGAGAGGTAGTTAGAAAGAAAGTTACTTTCTGTAATAGAGTTTACTTGCTATAAAGGCTACTCTGCCTAAGTAATGAACGAACACTAGTGGATTATAGCTTAGAGAAGGTATCCGGGGACTGGAGGTAGGCAAGGGGATGAATCAGGATAAAACCAGGTGTTGAAGTTCTAACTTTAGCTCTCACCTTTATCGCATTCATATCTCATTCATCATTATTTCTATTCTATCACTTTTGCATGAAAAACCAATCCAAGCTGAGTTGAGAACTCAGCATGCAGTTGAAGATAAACTACGCAAGCAAAGCTGAGCAGTTTATACATTTTTAGACCCCGCTCAGCATTGTTTAACTCAGCACACATCTAAAAACTGAACTTGGTTAAAACATTTTTATAAACTCAAAAAGTAACCAACAAATGCATTCACTCCCCCTCTGCTATTGTAAAGAAGCCGTTTAAGGTCCAACAAGTGGTATCAGAGCAAGTGCTCAGTTTTTAAACTTATCATCTTTGAGTTAAAGATCCATGAATGGTTTATAACAACTTTAGTTCCAACTCAGGATAAACAGTGCTCATGAACGAGGAATGTTTGTAACTAGGCAACTGTTATTCGATGGTAATCATTACACGTTTTGGAAAAATTGCATGAATAACTTCAGTCAATCTCAAAGCATGCAATCATGGCTCACTATAAAAGTTAGCTAGCGAATTCCTACTATAATGAGGAATGGGCAACGTGTTCTAATCGATTTAGAGGATTATGATGATGCTGATCTCAGGCTTCTCAAAGAGAATGCCGTAGCGATTAATTACTTACACTGTGTGATAGATTTTACTGAATTCAACTAGGTCTCGTGTTGCGAAATAGCAGAGGAAATCTTGAAGAAGTTGGTGATTACCTATGAGGGGATTGACAAGGTCAAGGAGTCTAAGATCAACATCATACTATGAGAGTATGAGGCGCTCCAGATGGGCACCAACGAGGGTATTCAGGCCATGAATACTAGGTTCATTAACATCGTTAATGAATTAAAGGATCTTGGCAAGGAGTTCACAGAGGAGGAGTTAGTGAAGAAGATTCTTTGCACTCTTACCTTAGAGTGGGATGCCAAGAAGAGCAAGATTAAGGAGGCTCATGATCTTAAGATCTACAGCTATGATGAGCTGATAGGCACCTTGCTGACTCAAGAAATGAGTATGAGGAAATATACCGATGACTCCAAAAAGGAGTCAAAGCAAGGAAAGAGAGGGCAAAGCCATTATCCTGAAAGTTGATTCTTCTGATGAATCCATAAGCTACGATTCTGATGAGCAAATGGCCTTTTTGACTAGGCATTTCAAATGCTTCATGAAGAAGGATAAGAAGTTCAACAAGAAGAAGTTTCCCGCTAAAATAAAGTTAACTCAGCACAGGCGAGGAGCTGATGAAGGACTCAAGGAGGAACACATCAAAGATATCAAATGCTTTAGCTATGGTGAGAAAGGCCATATCCAGTCGAGCTGTCCAAAGACCAAGAAGGATAGATATAAGAAGTGGTTTGCAAAGAAGAATGAGGCTCTTTCTGCCACCTGAAGCGATTCAGAAGAATCTTCGTCATTTTAGGAAGAAGCAACTGATTCTGCCAACCTCTTGTTGATGGCCATCGAGAATAAAAGGGGTGAAGGCTCAGCATCTACCTTAAGTAGAAGTCAAACCGCTGTTGACACTAAAGTTGAGCGTAACAAAGGAAAGGCTCCTCAAACTGAGGTACATCCTGAAATTCCTTTATCAATAGAAGAGTTTTCCAGGCACTCTTTAATGTCATGAAAGTGACTAATAAGTCAATGAAAAACATTAAAGAGCTAGTGAGGAGAAGTGAAGATCAGGAAGACACTATTGCTTCCTATTTTCTTGATATTCACTTTCTTCAAGAAAAATCTAAGTATCAGGACTGTCATGTCAGCAATCTCACTAAGAAATTAGATGAGTTAAGCTTTAAAGAAAGAACCCTCCTCTAGCCAAAAATCAGACTCTTAATAACCAAACTCGTAATTTAAGAGGAAGAATTCCTCTAAAAAGAAGAAAGCTAGCTAGACCAAAGAAAAAATGGCAAGCAATTTTTGTGGAAAAGCTAGACATGCTATAGTTCTCTTTAGGTATCAAAATGGTTATTATGACAAGTATGATTGGAGTAACCTAAGCACTACTAAAAAAGGAGGATCCAGATCAAGAGCATGGGTACCTAAGAAAAATTAACTATTTTGTAGGTGGGCCTCAGATCCACTGATGACTCTAGAATGTTATATGTGGGTAGTGGATGCTCAAGGCATATGATGGGAGATAAAAGACAATTCAATTCATTTCAGAGCAAAAGAAATGGAAGTGACAATTTTGGAGAAAACCAAAAAGGCAAGATTGTGGGCTGTGCCACTGTTGGTGTCTCTCCTTCAATCGAAGAAATTTCTCTGGTCAAAGGACTCAAGAACAACTTGCTTAGTGTAGCCCAGATTTGTGAAAAAGGTAGAAAGGTTACATTCAACTAAACAGGTTGCTCAGTTATTGACTGTAAGACTGATTCCACTATTCTCTTTACTCCTAGAATCAATAATATCTATATGATTAATTTATCCCCTAGCTCCACTAATGTGTGTCTTGAGTATAAGGAGGATAATTCATAGCTTTGGCATAGAAGGTTGGGTCATATAAATATGAATTTTCTATCCAAACTAGCCAAAAAGCAATTAGTTGTAAGTTTACCCATCATCAGCTTTGAGAAGAATAAACTTTGCTCAGCTTGCCAACTAGGTAAGTAAGTTAAGAAATCATATAGGTCAATTAATCACGTAGTAACTAAATGACCTTTAGAGCTCCTCCACCTTGATTTGTTCAGCCTAGTTCAGCCTATGAGCTTGGGTAGAAAGAGAATTTCATTGGTGGTTGTAGATGACTTCACAAGATTCACTTGGGTAATCTTGTTGAGCAGCAAAGACGAGACATATAAATCTTTTATCAAGGTTAGTATTTGGATAATTAATGAATTAGGCACTAAAATCAGTAGAATCTGAAGTGATCATGGATGTGAATTCGAGAACTTTCATTTCGAAGAATTCTTTTCAGAGCATGGCATTGAACACAACTTCTCTTCTCCTTATAATCCTCAACAAAATGGGGTTGTAGATGGAATTAGAACCATAGTTGAAATGGCTTGATCCATGCAGAGTGATAACAATCTACCAAAGTACATTTGGGGAGAAGCTGTTAACATAGCTTGTTATATCTTGAATCAGGTTTTAATTCGCTAAATTTTATAGAAAACACCCTATGAGCTTTGGCAAGGGCACAAGCCTAAGATTGATCATCTCAGATTATTTGGCTGTAAGTGCTTTGTTCTTAACACCAAGGAGAAGTTAGGTAAGTTTGGTCCTAAGTCTGATGAAGGTATCTTTTTAGGATACTCGACTAATAGTAGGACATATAGAATATATGTCAAGCGTACTGGCCTATTAGAGGAGTCTGTGCATGTAGATTTTGATGAAACTAATAATGAAGATAGACGTCCATCTGATGAAGATGAAGGCGTAACCCATCAAGTAAATCCACTCAGTATACCACTCTCTATGCTGCCCAACCCAACATAAGAACCTGAAGTTGTGGAAGTCAAAGATGATGATGATCTCTCTATCAACTTCAACGATAACGAATATCAACCTCCACCTTAGTAACCCATTGTAGATCCTCTAGCTGTTAATCCGAGTCTGCCAAGGGAGATTAGGACGCATCGTAACCATCCACTATCCAACATTTTTGATGATGTTCATAATCTAGTGATGACGTGAGGTCAGCTTAGTAGGATGATGAGTCATCCAGCTTTCATCTCATTGATTGAACACAAGAAGTTTGAAGATGTTGAAGGAGATAATTATTGGATGATTGTAATGCAAGAGGAGTTGGATCAGTTCAAGTGCAATGATGTTTGGGATCTAGTTCTTAAGCCTAAAGGGAAATTAGTTATCGACACCAAATGGGTTTTCAATAACAAGCTTGATGAAGATGGCTCTATTGTCAGGAATAAAGCTAGGCTTGTTGTGCAAGGCTATAATTAGTAAGAAGGAATTGATTATGATGAGACTTATGCTCCTATAACTAGGCTTGAAGCTAATCGAATCCTGTGTGATTTCGCATCTCATATGAACTTCAAATTGTTTGAAATGGATGTTAAAAGTGCATTCTTGAATTGATTTATTCAAGAAGAAGTCTATGTTCGCTAGGCTCCTGGTTTTGAAGATTCGAAGTATCCTGAGCATGTCTTCAAATTGAAGAAATCTCTTTACAGATTAAAGCAAGCTCAGAGCTTGGTATGAGAGGTTGATCAATTTCTTGATCAGAAAAGGCTATGAAAGAGGAAAAGCAGATACAACTCTATTTATCAAGTGAAGGAAAGAAGATGTGTTGCTAGTCTAAATATATGTAGATGATATCATATTTGGAGTAACTAATGAGAAGATGTGCAAGGAGTTCACCAAGAAGATGAAAAGCGATTTTGAAATATCAATGATGGGAGAATTCAACTTTTTCCTTGGTCTTCAAATTAACAAAATGAAGATGGAATTTTATAAGTCAAGCAAAGTATGCTAAAGAAGTTCTGAAAAAGTTTAACATGGAGCATTCGAAGCCAATGTCCACTCCCATGGCCACTAATATTATCTTAAGTAAAGATGAAGTTGGAAAACTTGTAGACAGCAAGTTCTATAGAGGAATCGTAGGTTTTATTAAGGTAGGTTTGTGGTATCCCAACATCACGGATTTCACTCCAAGAAATTTCACAGATGCTAATTATGAAAGAGACAAGCTAGATAGGAAAAGAACCATAGGAGATGCCATTTCTTTGGAGAATGCTTAGTCTCATGGTATAGCAAGAAGTAAACTTTTGTTGCACTGTGTACAGCTAAAGCTGAGTACATGGTAGTAGGAAGTTGCTTAGCAAAACTCTAATGGATCAAGCAAAACCTGGAAGATTATGGTATAAAGTCTAAGTGTCTCGAAGTTATGTGTGATAATAAGAGCGGAATTGACCTATCCAAGAATCCTGTTCAACATGGTAGGATGAAGCATGTCAACATCAGACATCAATAATTAGAGATCATGTGCTAAGGGGAGATGTCAAGCTAGAGTATGTTCCTTCAGAGGAACAGCATGTGATATATTCACCAAACCATTACCAAAGAATCAATTTAATATCTTGAGGCAGCGTATTGGAATTGTGAACCCGCAGTGATGAAGAAGAAGAATGAAAAATCAAGATTTTTGGCTAAGTATTGAAGATCAGGTCTTATTTCATCGAGGAGATGATACGTGCTTAAATTTGTCAAATTTTAAAGTAGCAACGGGAGATTCAATTTTGTGGTTAAAGTCAAGACCTAGGTTTTCAAAAAGATGTGTTTTTGAATTGGAATCGTTTTCTTCTAAACTAACCATTTTACTAAGGCAGTTAATCAAGTTTTAATCTCAGCGTTGATTCTCATCTTGAGTTGAGGAAGTGCCACGCATCATCACCATCTCAAAAGGTCTATAAAAGTTGAAGAGTTGAAGAGAGAGGTTACTTGCTTTTGTGAAATCAAATCGATTTAGAGCTTAAGAACCCTAATTTCCTCTCTTAAAAACCCTCTAAACTTTTCTCAAATGGTGATCACAAGAACCACTTTTAGACTCAACTCCAACACTATCAAGAAGCTCATTATCAGCACTGATAAAAAATGGAGAAGCTAACCTTGGAAGTTGGACTTTGTTCACCAAGGTTGATAGGGTTGATAATTTGGAGTTTGACCCAATTTATGAGGTTGATTATGAGAGCCTTCTTAGGAATTACACCATGCATAGGATTATCAAGCAGTAAAACCTAAGCTCGTTCCATCATATGGAAGGAACTTCAATCATATGGCTAATTAGGGCTTTCTATTCTCATCTCTATACCATTCAAGGCCTGAATGATGTTTTGCTTGTGGAATTAAGAGGTAAGTCCACTCTGATCTACTCAAGGTTGATTGGGAGCATCCTGAATATACCTCACAAAGGCACTTTTCTCTGCAAAACTAGTGACGAAGACACCGTAATTGTTCTAGGAGATTGGGAACTCCCCTCTAACTACATGTCCGCAGAAATTGTTGCGTCAGGAATGAGCTGGATAGCTAGATTATTCCATGAGTTGGTGATGAAAATGCTGCTACCCAAAAATGGGTCTATAACTAGCTGCATCTACTTCGAAAGGTGTGTGGTCTACCATATGGTAGAGGGTAAGAGGCTTAACTAACATGTGGTGATTCTTCACCACTTGACCGAGCTGACTACCGTCTATCACTATGGTTACCTCATCACCACATTGATGAAGGAGGTGAAGGGATATATAGCTTAGTTTCTAGAGGAGTCCGATGAAAGAGTTGTGCTAATGAAGAAGACCTTGGATCTCAACCACTTCACCAAACTGAACAATTAGGTGCATACTAGGTACGACAAAGCACGAGAGAAGCATAAGCACAAGTGTGTACTGATAGTAGGGCATGTGGACATTCTGAAGGAGGAAGAAGATGGTTTTATGGTAGATTTTGAAGGAAGCGAGGACACCAGAGACAATGTACCTCTAATAGCTATGCTAGAGCAACTCAGCAGCACCGCCTCCTCACCAAAACCCAAGGCCACTTCTTCCAAGGATAGGAAAAAGAGCCTAGCCAAACCCAAGGTTAATGAAGCACCTGGTCAGCCCCAAAGGAAAAGGAGGCAAATGAAAGCTAAAACTCGCACTTAGAGAGAAGCTAAGGGGAACCTGCAAGTTGAGCAGATAGTTGAAAAATAAGAAATTGCGATTGAGGCTGAGGAAACCCTGTGTTAAAGAAAGAGCAAAATTGTTATTACAAAGGAATCTAAGGATCAGGGTGAGGCCAAGAAGTCAAGGGGAGAGGACACAACAAGTCCTGGAGCTGCGACTGAGATAAATGAGGCTATAGGCAAAGCTAAAGGCACTCAACGCAAGCTTTCTACAACCAATAAGCCCTTGTAGAAAAATGTGTAAGTGGTGAGCAGTGATGAGGATGTTGGAGGAACCCTACCCCTTCATCAGGAAGAGTTTGATCTTCCTAATCCCAACATCCTCACACCCACTTTCACTCAAATTGAGGAAATTCCTACTCAGTTTGAGATATCTCAAGTTGACCCATCCTTAGGTCAATCAACTAACCAAGAGGTTGTTCGCCACCTTTCTACTGATAAGTTTAATCAATAATGGTTCCAAAATCTAGTGAACTTTTGGCTATTCACTACGTTAAAAACTTGTTCACAAATAAATGTACGTGTTGTCAATACCTCTTATCACCTAGAAAAATGATGATAACTGCAAGTATACAGTAGCAATGTAGTTTTAAAAGATATCGAACCCACAAGGAAGGAATCAAGTTTAAAGATATGGAAGGAAAAGATAAAAATAAGGAAATAAAAATAGAATTAATATTTTTGGGTAGGAAGATTAGAATGAACAGTTGAGAAAATATAGATGTGGAAGATTAGAAACTCTAAGCATAGAGATTTTTCATTACAACAAGTATAGCAGAGAAAACATGCA
>CATIWQ010708528.1:0-15459 GCA_949673415.1 Euphorbia schlechtendalii
AAAGAAAATAAAATAAAATAATGTAAAGTTTAGGAAAGGAGGATTGGAATGATGGATGAATAGACAAATGTATGAAAAGATTAAAATATATAAAAAGTATATAAATTTTCCCTATGAACAAGTATAGCAAAGAAAATATGCAAAATCATCGAAGTTACTATGTTCACTAGATTAATTTCACAGACTCGATTCTAGACACTCAGATATTCAATTATTCAAAATCATTGAAGTTACTATGTTCACTAGATTAATTTAACAGATTCGGTTCTAGACACTCAGATATTCAATTATTCACCACAAAGCAACACATGAAATGACTTTTCTAAATCTAGTGCAAATAAATTAAGACAATTATATAAACCTGGATAAGGTCAATACTATGCTTAGTATGGGGTCGCTCTCACATAGCCATATTTAGAAAGTTACCATTCCAAAAATGTTGGTTCACTAAACAGCATTATATCACAGATCTAGTGATTATACACGATATTGTTAACCCTGAAACTACTCTTAAAATTAACTCCAACGCACATAACTTGATTAATATAAATGACTTAGCACGAATTACACATTATGACACATAGACATATCATAAACTTCGAAATAGAAAGTATAAGTAGAAAGCAAAGCAAAGTTGTAAGTTATGCAAGTGAAAGCTAAAGTTGATCAAACCGTATCCACTCTTTAATGGGAGTAGTCAATTCCTGCAATTCCTTCTTCTGCTTTGAATTCGGTGTCGGCCCGTACAGAACTTCCTTTAGGATGCTATTCTTTGTGAATATCGAACAAACGAATGTTGAAGAGTGAAAACTTTTATTGATAAGTGCTTTGCAATTACACTCATACAACAAACGCTCGAATATGTAGAGAATTCTCGTGATCAAATAAGGATTCGAATCACTTATACATTTTCTCGCTAACACTTATGAACGCAGTGAAATCTAGACATTTTTACTCTCTATCTATGCATACACATGCACTATAACACACACATAATCACTCACAATCCATGCCCACGAAATTGGTGAGTTTGGAGCCCTATTTATAGAGTATGAAGGGTTGCGTCTATCAAAACAAAGGGTTGTGTCCATTGGTGAATGATTGAATCTCTTCATTATGATTGGTTGAGAAGTTTTCATTTAATCCATAATGGATAGGCACCTTTTCATGATTGGTTAACTCCTGATAGGTGTCTATTCATTGGTAGTTGATGGCGTTTGATGGCGGTTGATCATGCTTATCTAGTGGTTGTTAGTTAAGAAGATAATACCAGAAAACCTTCCAAGTCACGACCATGAATCTTTAATTGGCAGACTTCGATTTCTGAAGTAAACAAGTCATGACCGCGAATGATTGTCGTGACCGTAAATTTAGTTTTACTCAGAATTCTTCTTGCAACTTCATCGATCTTCGACAGCTTCGATCCTAAGCTAAATCTTTAAGTTCCACGCATCTTTTTGCACCTTTTTCACTCTTTTTTCATAGAATTCCACTTTAGATCATTTTACTCCCAAGATTTACCTAGTATCTGCATTTGCATAAAAAAATA
Organism: Euphorbia schlechtendalii; assembly: GCA_949673415.1. Lineage (NCBI taxonomy): Eukaryota > Viridiplantae > Streptophyta > Magnoliopsida > Malpighiales > Euphorbiaceae > Euphorbia > Euphorbia schlechtendalii. The sequence goes on from CATIWQ010708528.1 coordinate 1,550, forward strand.
ACTACATACCACGTGAAATCTTTTATATGAAGTGTAAAAATGACTAAAACTATAGTGTTTAATGTATAAAATTAATGTGATAATAAGTGTAACTATAAACTTATCAATTGCTTAGACAGTATTTCAGGTCTCAAGAAATTTGAGGTGATTCACCAAGATTAAATGTCTGCTTCAGTCTTCTATTTATACTTGGAAGAGTTAGAAGTGCCATTGCAAACTTCTCCTTGTAACTCATTCTTCAATTTCTCTTCTCTTTACAATTTTTAATTCTACCTATTTAAAACAGATTTTAGGATTTTAGAGACAAAGAATTTGAATGTTGAAGTGCGAGATTAATCTGCTAATCTTGATGCGTTAAAAACTCGTTTCTTCAAGCAAATCCATTCAGAGATAGAAGCATGCAAGATGCAATGTCGAAACTTGTAATTTGTTTGATTGTTGACGTTGCAGAGAGCGCTGAGACACTAGAAAAATGACAAATGTCAGAAGATGCCTTTTTGTCTTGGATGCTTGTGAGGAATCTGCAATATTCCATACTAAAATCTTTTGGTTGTGAGGACCACATGAATATTCTTTTTAATTTTAGAGCTTTTTACCTAAAAAGTATCAAAAGGAATATTCCATCTTTCACAAATAGAGTTAAAAGCACAAGTGTCATAATATTTCAAGTGTCAAATAAACTTAGCTTTTAATAAATAAAAGCTACTCAGCTACGTTGAGTTATATCTCATGAACTACGTAGTACTCAGCTTACCTCAACTTTTCTTACTCTAAGCCATAACTTAATTAAAACTCTGTAAATTGAGTTGTTTTCCTTTAAATAAACTCAAATAAAACTTGTCTAATTAAGAGTCTACTTACTACTTTACTATCCTAGAAAGTTTGTTATTTCTAAAACACTTTAAGTAATATGAAGTACTATTAGCTTGAGTTTAACTATCTCCCCCATTTTGGAACAGATAACAAACTAGGTAGCAGAAGAAATTAATTAAATAAATAGTGTGCGGATATATGAATACTTGATAAGTGATGTAAGATTCCCTCATGCTGAGTGAATTCTCTAGTCAATATAGACTCCCCATACTGAGTTGATCTTCTTTAGTCGGCATAAACTCCCCCATACTTAGAGGACATTTCTTTAAGTTTGGGACTTTATCTTACTCAACTTCTTGTTGAAGCTGGCCTTTAGTTAATTCCTGCAATAGTTTAAACTAGAAATAGCACATATATACAATAAGTTAAGAATTTCTTAACTTAGATAGAAGAAAATTGTAATTTTTATTAATAATAAACTTAGTTAGTTTACAAATTATGTCTTACATTAAGTGATTGCAAGCTAAGAGCTATTACAAGATTTTTTCTATAATAGATCTATCTATGGGTGCACTAGAATGGTTGATGCTGAGATGATGATCCGCCACCTCTTGAGTGCTGTTGATAATGTTGTGGTTACTGATGTTGTTGTTGATGCTATTATTGTTGTTGTTGTTATGGCCAATCTGGCCTTTGACAAATAGTTCCTCTATGATGTTGGGAAGCACGTTTAGCATCTTCTACTTCTTTCTCCCCCTTTGATATTTGTTCCATCATAACTTTTTAAAGACAGCCATTAAAGGTATCGATCGCAATTTGAAAATCCTCTTTCTTTCCCATTATCACTTGCAAAATTTCTTTCTCTACCTACTCCTTTCCCTTTGTAGAGAGAACATCTTGATCATTAAGCTCTTGTAGAAACAAGTGATGGCATTTGGTCAAGTGAGCATTTTGGTCAAATCAATGGAAAGTAAATTGTTGAAACAATTGCATAAGACCTCTAAAGTCAGCCAAGGCAATATTCAGTCTAGCTTTGTTGGTCCAATATAGCTTTAAATAATTTAGCAGAGGGGGTGAATGCAGTTACTTGGTTCTTCTTAGGATTTATAAAAACTCTTTTCCAAGTTCAATTTTTAGATGCAAATTGAGTAACTTATGTTGTGCATTGGTCTAAAAACTATAAACTACTCTGCTTTGCTGAGTGTAGTTTATCGTCAAGTTGTGTTGAGTACTTTACTCAGCTTGGATTTGTTATAAAAAATAGAGAGAATGATGAATGAGCAAGGACACAATAAAGATGACGAAAAAGGTTTAGAGATATAACACTTGAGATAGATCCTCCTGGTTTGGCTCAAGCCTACCTCTAGTCCCCGGATTCCTTTCTCAGCTTTAATCCACTAGTGTTTATTTTCTTTCTTAGACAGAGAAGCCATTACAACGGGTAGACTCTATTACAGAAAGTACCTTTCTTTCTAACTACCACTCAGCCATAGTTTAGGTACCCTTCCTAAATTATCACTCAGATTTGATTTAAGAATTTGCGAACTAAGGATTTCAACTTATAAAAATTGTTGAATCCTTTTACAATGTGAATTCTAAGATGGTTTCTCTCTATTACAATCTAATTGATAAATGAGCGTTTGCTCATAATGCTTAAGTTGGAATTTTTGAATGTTGGGAATAATTTGATAGTATTTCAGCTCTTAAGAAATTCAAGGTGATTCACCATGTTGAACGTCTACTTCATTCTTCTATTTATACTTGAAGGTCTTGGAAATAGCCGTTACAAACTTTTCACCCTAACTTGATCTTCAATTTCTCTTCTATTCACAACTTTTGAATTTTTTCATTTGAAACAAATTCCAAGATGTTTAAAGATAGGGAATTCAATGTTAGGGCGCGAGATTAATTTGTTAATCTTGATGCATCAAAACCTCATTTACTTGAAGCAATTCTATTCTGATAGAGAGGTATGAGATATGTAATGTGGAAGATTGTGATTTGTTTGGATGCTGACATTGCAGAGTAGCCTAGAGATACTAAGAAATAAGCGCATTTCAGAGGATACCTTTTTCGTTAGATGCTAGCGAAGAATCTTCAACATTCCGCACTGACACCTTTTCGTTGTAAGGATCACTTGAATATCTTCTTTAATTTTAGCGCTTTTTCTTCTGAAAAGCATCAAAGGAATATTCCATCTCTCACAGACAGAGTTAAAAGTACAAGTGTCATTTTATTCTCTAAGTGTCAAAAGAACTCAACTTTTAAAATGCTACTCAACTACATTGAGTCTATATCGTATATACTATGTAATACTTAGCTTTTCTTACACTAAGCCATAACTTAATTAAGTACACAGTAAACTTAGTTCTTTTTCCTTAAACAATCTTAAATAAACTTATTTTATTAAGATTCTACTTAGTATCCAATTAATTTCACTAACCTGGAAAATTTGTTATTTCCAAAACATTTTAAGTACTGTGAAGTACTATTAACTTGGGTTTAAAAATCTCCCCCATTTTGGAATAGATAACAAACAAGGTAGTAGTAGAGATTAATTAAATTAATAGTTTATAGATATAAATATAGTTGATAGATGATGTAAGACTCCCCCATGCTGAGTGTACTCCTAAGTAATTGTAGACTCCCCCATACTAAGTGGATTCTCTTCAGTTATATTGTTATATTATACTCTGTGCATCTTCAACTACTTTCTCCCCTTTTGTTATTTGCCCCTTAATCATTTGTTCAAGGTACATATTAAAGGAGTCGAGAGTAGACTAAAAGTCCTCTTCCTTCCCTATAATGGCTGGAGAGATCTCTTACTCTAGCTGCTCCTTCCCTTCTAGAGTAAGAATTTCTTGATCATTAAGCTCACACAGAAGCAAATGGTGACACCGAATTAGCTGAGCAATTTAATCAAAACCTTGACAAGCAAACTTTTGAAAGCACTATAGTAGACCTATGAAATCTGATACAGAAAGAGCAATCTTCAGCTTTGCTTCCATGTCAATGATCCAAGGGCTCAAGTTATGCATAGAATTTGTAGTGAACTTAATATCCCTTACATTGTACATCTCAATGGTTACCAATTGATCCACATTCATTTGAATAGTGTGAAGATGATCCTTGAGGGCGTTGAGCTTCTTGTGTACTAAAAGACCATTTTCAGGGTCTAAGGACTCAGTTGCTTAGGAAATAACTTCCCAATGCTTCCAAGAGGGCTTTTTACACCTTCTTTACTGAATCATCAGTGTTTTTATTGATCACTTTGCAGGTTGAGTTAAGTTTTCTCTAAGCGCATCAAGGTTAACAACTAGTTTGATTTTTTAGGCATCTTCAATAGTCTTGATGACTTTGTCAATTTTCTGGTCATAGTTCACCATCAGCTTAGACATCTTCTCCGTTACCTTGCACATGTTGTGCTCGAGATCTTTATTGACATTTATCTACTTGGAAAGCTCATTGATTTTATTATCCGTGGATGTTTTTATCTTGGCCTGCTCTTCACCAAACTTATAAAACTACGTAGTAGCATCTATGATACACTTCATCTTTCATGCCACTTCATTGGCAATGATAGTAGATGTGGGGTTAGAAGAAAAAGCTGCTTTAAGCTGAGTTGCAGAGTCAGTTAGTCTAGTGAGAATCAACGCTATCTTATCCACTAGGTTTTTAGGGTTTTCCTTTGCAAGAAACTCCCTTGAATCTTCTCAAATTCTTCAAAATAAACTAATTTGGTAGAAATGCTGGAGTGTTTATCAAACTCAGGAAGCTTCACCTTTGATTTTGAGGACAAGTTCATCAATTCTTGAGCAAGTAGCACACAACTTAATGCTCCATCCAACTCAGCATCAGTTTAGAGAGTTGGGAATTTCTTCCTGGACAACTCCCTTATATGAACTAAGATGGCTAAATCAGCCAAGTCCTCTTGGAATAGCTTGCTACTGGAGGGAATTACTTCATTAGCTGTAAAATTTACCTTAGCAATTTCGTCACATGCTTTTCCTTGCTGAGTGGAGTGCTCAGCTTCAAGAACTTCCTTAATTAAAGGAATTAGAGGGGTAAAAGATGTTTGGAAGAAAGGGTAGGTTCAGATGAATTTTTTACAGCTTGTGAAGAAGTGGGGGTTGGTTTAGATTTTACAAGAGAAGGAATGAGAGTGGTTTGAGTGCTTGGAGAAGGTGAAGAATGGGTGATCTTTTCTTCGGAATGAGATGGAGAAGGAGAATATACTAGGGAATTTACAGAAGAAGGTATTTTGGAATGAGAATTTATAGTGGAAGGAGTATTTGGGAATTTACAAAATAAGGTTGTTGAGGATTTACAGGAGAATTTGGTGAAGGATTTACAGAAAAAATGGGGGAAGGATTTTTAGGTGCTTGGGGGTTGACTGTTTGACCTAAGGATGGGTCAGCCTTTGGTAATTCAGCTTGAGAGGTAAGATTCTCAATTTGCTGAGTGTGAATTGGGCTAGGGATGTTTGAACTAAGAAGAACATATTCTTCCTGATTGATGACCTTTACATCATCATCCTCTGCACTGCTCACAATCGGGACATTTTTCCTTGAGCTCTTTATGTCAGTTCTTTTACGCTAAGTGCTCCTAGCCTTGGAGATAACTTTCTCCACCTTAGCAGTAGTGCCAAAAGTTGATGGTTTCAGCGTTCTCTTTACTTTTCTTAGAGCTACCCATGCCTGCATCATCCTTAGCCTCTTCAAATTTGCACTTCTTTTCACGTAGGCTCTCCTCTTGTTCTTTGGCATCTTCTTCTTCTTCTTCTTCCTTCTATTTCACCTCAGATTCCCTCTAAGCACCATTCTTAAGCTTTAGCTTATTTCACCCTTTAGCTTGAGTTTAGGTAGCCGTATTTCCTGCCCTTGCTTTTGTTGGGCTAGCTGTCACCCTCTGAGCTACAACCTTAGTTTTTGGTGAAGAGGGAGCAGAAACTCTAGAGATTTTCTCCAATTGAGCAGTTAGAGGGACATTATCTGTAGTTCCCTCTCTAAAGCCTTTAAATTCCACCATAAATGGGTCCTCATCTTCCTTGAGCATGTCAGTTGATTCCACCTTTACCTTATTCAACTTCAAGTCCTGAGCTTTTGTATAGAGGGTGTGGATCTGCTTGTTCTTCAGTTTGGTTAAGTGGCTCATGTCCAAAGACCTCTTTAGCGGGACCACAATTTCTCCTAGTCTATCAATAAAGGATGAAATATCCATCCTCATAGCCTTCATGAGGGTAGTTATCAAAAAACCATAATGGTAGATGGTATTAACCTTGGTGAGGTTATGAAGAATCACTAATGGCAAGTTCAGTTGCTTACCCTCTACCATATGGTAAACCACACACCTCTTTTAGTACATGCACTTGTTAAGAGACCCTATGTAGGGCAGAATCATCTTGACAAGCAGCTCATGGCAAGCTCTTACCTCCCAGATCATCCCTGATGCAGCCATTTCACCATATCCATAGTTTACAGGGAGTTCCAAATCTTCTGGATAGTAACTTGCTCCTCGTCTCCAATCCTTCTTAGTTTGGTGCCCTTCAATGGCATGTTAAGGAGATTTCTTACCAACTTCGTGCAAATTAGGTATGAGACATTGTTAATCTCCACCATCAACACATCATTATACCCCTAAATGGAGTAGAGGTTACCAGAAAAACTTATGATCAAGCCCTTGATGGTTGAACCCTCCATCAACAAAAATTGACTGAGATTTTGTTGCTTGAACACCTTATACATGAACTTGTTCTTTAATAACCCATCATAATCTACTTCAAATAATAACCCAAAGTCTTTATTCTCTGGCCAATCCAATCAATTTTGGTGAAGACGGTTCCATGGGGAAATAAAATAATTTTCTATCATACCATCAATGCTCACATACATGTTCTTCTTTAAAATGCCCTGAAGCTTGAGATATTTCCTTGTGTTCGCCATTTGAAGTTGAAAGAATTGAGAGATGAGAGAATTAGGGTTCTTAGCAAAAATTCTTGAGATTTCGAATTCGCAATAGCTTTCTCTTTCCAGCATGCTACCGCTGATATAGGCACTTCAACGTGTAGTAGATAGTGATGCTCGCACAACACAAGATAAAAAATGAAAGATGAGATTAACAAGGATTTAACCAACATAGTAAAATGGTGAGTTTTTATTTCATATGGTTCCAATTCAAAGCGTCATTTGGATAAACTAGCTTTTGAATTTTTAACCACGAAGCTGAATTTCCCTGCGTTACTTTAAAATTTTAACAGTGTTAAATACTTGTTACTTCGTTCGGCTAAGTTCAGACTTAATTTTCAACACTTAGTCAAATTCTTGAAATTTTCTTCACATGGGGTTCGCCATTCGAATTATCTTCTTGAGGACATTAAATTGCTCCTTTTCTAATGGTTTGGTGAATATGCTAGCTATCTATTCTTCTGAAGGAACATACTTTAGTTTGACATCTCCCCTTAGCACATGATCCATTATGAAGTGATGTTTTATATTAACATGCTTCATCCTGCCATGTTAAATTGGATTCTTGGATAGGTCAATTGCAATTTTGTTATCACACATAACTTCAATGCATTTTTACTTAATACCATAATCCTCCAATTGCTGCTTGATCCATAGTAGTTGTGCTATGCAACTTCCTATCACCATGTACTCGGCTTCAGCTGTACTTAGCGCAACAGAAGTTTGCTTCTTGCTATCCCATGAGACAAGGCATTCTCCAAGAAAATGGTAGCCTCCTATGGTGCTTTTCCTACCGAGCTTGTCTTTACCATAGTCAGCATCTATGAATCCTCTAGGAGTGAAATCTGAGCTGTTGGGATACCATAGAACTGCATCAATAGAACCTTGCAAGTATAGGAGATTTCTCTTAATAGTTGCTAATTGAGATTCTTTGGGGTCAAGCTTGTTTTTGAAAACCCATTTAGTTCTGATAACTGATTTTCCTTTGGGCTTTGGAAGTAAATCCCCAACATCATTGCGCTTGAATTGATCTAGTTCCCCTTGCATGGAGATCATCCAATAATTAGCTCCTTCTGCATCAGTGAACTTCTTATGTTCAATCAATGAGATTCTTCACTGAGTTTTCAAACTCAAAATCACACTCAACTAAGCCTTCAAATCCTCAAGGATTAACCGACCTATGAAGGAAAAAGCACAAAGCTTGACTCGTTGATCATAGAATTCTTGTGTGATGCAAACTGTCTTGAAACTCCCCTTCTCAATCACAGTAGCAGTGGTTTTAATAGGTACCATTTTAGATTTATACAAAACAATTTTAGCATAAGATTGCTCAAATCAATTGGCTCAAACTAAGTAACAGCCTACTCAGTAATTGGAGAACATTCATTATGAAACAAAGAAGCAATAAAATCCGCATTAAATAACCCTAATACCATATTGCAAATGAAAGATAGCAGTAGAGAATTTACTTAATTAGCTAAACAATTAGCATAAAATAAAAGAGAAGAGCATTCGAAGGAACCATATCGCATGATGTTGAAGAAACTTGAGCAAAAGAGGAACCCTCAATACAATCTATCTGACAATGATGAAATCCGACAGGAATGAGACTGGCGGTAACAAGAATAGTGATTGGAAACCACATAGGGGCAGCAAACGTTCAACCGCGGCTAAAGGGATAAAACCCTAGCACAGGTACCCCGCATAAGTCTCCTTAGAGCGCATGGCTTTAATTACCATGTCAAAAAAAATTGCATTACCATCAACTGGGTGTAGCTTAATTGGAAAACACATCTCAAAGTGGAGATGAGATGTCCCGAGTTTGATCCCCGATCTCTTAAAAAAACTATATCCCCCTAGTTTTGGAAAAATCAACTACTATAGCTAACATATGTGCATCTTATATCACAAACTTATAGCATAAACAACTCGAATGTTTGAAAAAGAATTTAAAAGTGTCTTACAACCTCATTGTGGAAGAAACCAAGTCAACCGACTCTATAATAAATCTTTGAAGTAACTTTTTGATCTAGAAAGAGAAGCGAGGGTGACATACATCCCTTAGTGGACCACCACTTACATAACACCACCCGAAGGGCGAAATAGGATGGCCACATCATGGGGGGAAATTATCCTTCCCCACTCCCCTAAACCCCCCTAAAATTTTTTTTATGTAATAATAAAAGAAAAAGTTCAAAGAAAATGATAATTAAAATGACCACATAAGTCGTGGAAAAATAAATCTAAGCAAAAACTAGGAACATCAATAAAAAAAAATGAAGAGGCATTTAAAATCCTCCCATGAGAAGCAAACACATTAGCCACTCTATTGCCTTTGCGATAGATGTGCGTTACCACAAAATTCAGCCCATTGAGAAGCTCCAAACTGCGTAACCAATCCTGACAAAGACACCATGGAATTTGCATCAACCTTGTGCGAAAAAGCTAGACTACGAAGCATGAGTCGCTCTCTAACCATAAGTAATTCCATCTCCTTTCAGCCGCATTTCAGCCTATAATTTTGCAACAAAAGAGAAAGAGGAGGCCAAAGAAAAAGTAAAATAACTAAGAGCTTTACCGAATTGATTTCTAAAGATCCCACCACAACCCGAAGCTCTTGGTGAACGCAAGGAAGATGCATCCGCGTTGGCCTTGATCCAGCCTTGCAGAGGGGGAATCCAGCAGATAGGAAATAGTTTCAGTGCTTTTGATAACCTTGGTTGAATGCATAATTTGTCTAACATATTTTTTACCACCACCGAGTTCCAAATAAAACCCAATTGCAAACCATTTGTTCGTCGAAGAATAACGTCTAAGATAGCCATTTATATTTGGTGGTTCCCCAATAAAACTGATCTTGCATCGCAATCGCCAAATCAGCCACACCTTATTTGCTAAGGCCAAGTTCCATAAAATTTGAATTTGTGAGCTAAAGCGTTGTTAGATTTTCGCACTGAACAACATTTTTAAATCCAAATCCGTGTTAATACCGTGACCAAATAAATGATTAACATTATTTCAAAGCTCTTTCACAAACACACACCCAAGAAACAAATGAGAGCAGTCTTCACAATGATTGGGGCATAGGTGACAAATTGAAACAATATTCAGCCCTATATGTCTCAGCACATCATGGCTTGCAATGCATCCATTAATCACTTTCCAACAAATCGCCAAGTGTGAAGGGGCAATCGAAGCATGCCAAATGGGTACCATGTAGTCAACGAGCTTATGTGTTCCTTGAAGCCATTGATAGAAGTGAAAATACCATTGTTATACGGGCACCAAACACAAAAATTGGCCTGGTTCCTAGAAATGAAAATTGCTTGAGTATCCTCTCTAACTGTCCTCGATAATTCCTCTGGTGAATTTGTCCAAACCCCCTCCAATAAAAAAATATGAAACATTCGCATTGTACCTCAATTTTTCAGCCCGTCCAAGGCTCATGCGGTCCGCCACAGAAATAACAATGCACTCTGAATTCCAAAAACTTAAATTTATCTTGGAAACAATAAACCATCTAGCATTCACACAGAGCAACCCATATACGTCTTGAATGGAACTCCATAAGCTCAAGTTGGCAATCCGATCAAGAGGGATGTCATTGTTAATGAACCGATTCCGAAGAAGAGTATAGCAAAAGTCATTGTTAGTGATGATACCCCAAGATAACTTCCCAAGCATGGTTGAATTGACGTCACTGATATTCTTCAACCCAAGCCCCCCGCTACGAGAGGTTTTAAACAATTACATTTTTACCTACCTTAACTTGATAATAGAAGTTGAGTGTCACTCTCAACTTGCAAAAGGAGCGGATAACCCTCATCAACTTGGCAAAAGCAAACCACTTTGCCCTCTTAATGCCACATGTCAAAATCTAGTTGGCTTGACTTTTCAAAATTGTCATTTTTTTATTTTTCACTCTCCAACATGAAATTGATATGTGACTTTGAGAGGCCAACTAATGTATATTTACCAAGTTCATGGGTTGATGAAAACTTTTGAAAGTTTTTAATTATAAAAGAATTCCTATTTAGTTTTTAATTTTCTTATTGAGTACTACATTTTATTTATGAGTTTTAGTTTATTTAGGATTCTTTTGCCAATAAATAGGCTTTAATGCAATAGTTTTATTAGATTTTTTGATATTGAATATAATTGGCTTTTGGCTTTTATTCTACTATTCTTTTTATGCTTGGTGTTTTAGCATATTTGGAAATTCTCAATCTCGATATCCCCGTGTGATGTTCATGTTTGAGTTGTTCTTTTGATTTTGATTCTTCACGCTACATCGCTTATGTGTATTATAATTTTTAAATTTATTAATTTTATTTGGTTAGACTTTTGAAGTTGACTTCACTCGTATAGTACATATTAAAAATATTCAAATAATGAAACAATTATTAAGCTTTTGACATTTTTTAAAAAAGGAAGAAAATCTATTAAATAGAATCGGACTCAATAATAGTTCTAATTAAAGCTGGACAATAGTTGAACCAAGTCTTCTTAATCATCGAAGAGTCAGCTACCTTAGCTAACAAATGAGTAGCCTGATTCGCAAACCTGTTGATCATGACATGAGTCATTTTAATAAAAGAAAATTATTTTAGAAGTTCCTGGCAATCTTATAAAACACTACCTACCGAGGTCAAAAGATTTAGACATATTTGTATAAAATTGTTCATTTTTCCACCAATCTTTTTAATAAAATATTCAATGGTCATGAGTAAGACTTGAAAATGACCTTGTGACCAAAATGCGAACCCGAAGTTTTAAAATGAGGCTCGAACTAATTGAGTTAATAATTTTGGTAAAAATAACTCTATGAGGCCCGAGTTGCCCAAAAAAAAGATTCGGTCATCACATGGATATTACATCCCATTGTGCTCCATCTAATATGTTACATGTTCACCAAAAAAATAACTCTACCCAAATTTTTAGTCATTCTTAGTTACTACAATTTATAAGGTTTATAAATTATCAACATTCTGTAGGCTTAATACATCACTATGTACCTGAATTTGTCCCAAAAAATCTTCTACCCCCCTGAACTTTCAAAATGACCCCGTAGCACCCTCAACTTTAAAAAAGTGACCTCGTAGCTCCCTCAACATTTAAAAAATGCACCACTTTGCTCCCTCTATGCCACGTGTCATCTTCTAGTTGGTTTGACTTTTCAATGATGAAATTTTTTTTATTTTCTCCCTCCAATCAGAAGTTGACACGTGGCACTGAGGGAGCAAAGTGGTGTACTTTTTTAAAGTTGAGGGAGCTACGGGATCATTTTGAAAGTTCAGGGGGGCAGCAGGTTTTTTGGGATAAGTTCAGGTACCTAGTGATATATTAAACCACATTCTGTAACGATACACACACACACACACACATATCATATAATAGAATCTGATTATATATACTCTAATCAATTAAATAATAAAATTTTAGATGATGATATTTTACAATATCAATCTAGACTTGAAAAATTATAAATAATAGGAGAAAATCCTCAAAAATACTGGAATAGAAATCCAACAAAATACAAATTATAAATTATAAATCCTGATATAACCATAAGAGCAAAAGCAATACCTGTTAATAACCAAGAATTAGAATGGTATAAAGAAGCTCTAGAAGAACTTATAAGAAATAATTTTATTAGACGATCAGAATCAAGGCATAGGTCACCTAGTTTCTTTGTTAATAATAATGCAGAAAAGAAACGAGGAAAACCTAGAATGGTTATAAATTATAAACAATTAAATGGTAATACTGAGAATAATGGATACGATATACCTAACAAAGAAATGCTTATAAATAAAATACAATGATCAAAATTTATGAGTAAATTTGATCTTAAGTCAGGATACTATCAAATTAGAATGCACAAAGACTCTATAGAATGGACTCCTTTTATATGTCCAAATCCCATAGGACATTGGGAATTTTTAGTAATGTCATTAGGACTTAAGAATGCACCTGCAGTTTTCCAAAAAAGAATGGATAGAATTTTTGAAAATTATTCAAACTTTACTGCAGTGTACATAGATGATATACTTGTTTTTAGTAAAACTACTAAAGACCATAACAGACATCTTAGACAAGTCTTGAAGAAATTTGAAGAGAATGAACTTATAATATCTAAGAAAAAGATAGAATTGGGAAAAACTAAGATAAATTTCTTAGGAGTTGTAATTGGAGACGAACAGATAGAATTACAACCTCATATAACTACTAAAATACTAGACTTTCAGGAAAATATAAAAGAAAAGAAGCAACTTCAACAGTTTTTAGGACTATTGAATTACACTAGACCCTTTATAAAAGACTTATCAAAATTTTTGAAACCGTTATATTTAAAAACTGGTGAAGAAGTTTTTGAGAAATTAAATTATAAAGACTATGAAATAATTAGAAGAATAAAAGAAAAGGTAAAAAATTTGCCTAAGTTAGAAATCCCATTAGATATAGACTATTTAATAATAGAAACTGATGGATCAGCATCAGAATGGGGAGCTATTTTAATCAGTAAACCCCATAAAACTTCAAATAAAACAGAAGAAAGAATTTGTAGATATGCTAGTGTATCCTTTAAAGAAAAAGGAGAAATTAGTACCATAGACTCAGAATTATTGGTCATTTACTACGCTTTAGAATCATTTGAATTTTTTATAATTGGAACGACAGAATTCATTATAAGAACATTCTGTATTACCATTGTTAAATACTATAATAATTTAAAGAAAGAAAATAAAAGATCTTCATATAAAAGATGGCATAAGTTAACTTCACTTTTATTACAGAAAGGTTATAAACCACAGCTAGAACATATACAAGGTGAAAATAATAGAATTGCTGATATACTATCTAGACTCTTACAATTTTCTGATTTTGCAAGAAATACCAATCAGACAGAGAAAGAATACATAAAAGGATGAGACCTTCAGTCAACAAGGATAAAGGAAAAATAACTAGATACTATGGAAATACTTCTGTTAGACCAACATTGGAAGATCTAGTTAATACATCAAATACTTCAGATACTCATCAGACTCCTAAAGATGTTCAGACTATAAACAAAAACCAGCCAAAATCAAAGGCATTGGTATTTTCAGAGAAACTTAACTTCTCAAACTTTGG
>CATIWQ010708681.1:0-11315 GCA_949673415.1 Euphorbia schlechtendalii
ATACGCATTATGACACATAGACATATCATAAACTTCGAAATAGAAAGTATAAGTAGAAAGCAAAGCAAAGTTGTAAGGTATGCAAGCGAAAGCTAAAGTTGATCAAACCGTATCCACTCTTTAATGGGAGTCGTCAATTCCCGCAATTCCTGCGTCTACTTTGAATTCGGTCTCGGCCCGTACAGAACCTCCGCTAGGATGCTATTCCTTGCGAATATCGAACAAACGAATATTGAAGAACGAAAACTTTTATTGATAAGTGATTTGCAAGTACACTTATACAACAATCGCTCGAGAATATAGTGAAATCTAGTGATCGAAATAGGGATTCGAATCACTTAAACATTTTCTTGCTAACACTTAAGAACATAGCGAACTCTCTATCTATACACACTATATCTCTCTCTAATTTCACTCTAATATTTTCCTCTCTGGTGGTGCTGCACTATGTTGCACACCATGCACGAAATTTGTGAGGGTTTGGAGCCCTATTTATAGAGTTAGAAGGGTTGCGTTCATTGGTGAAAGATTACATCTCTTCATTGTGATTGGTTGAGAAGCTTTGATATAATCCACGATGGATAAGCACCTTTTCATGATTGGTTGACTCTTGATAGGTGTCTGTTCGTTGATAGTTGATAGCGGTTGATCATGCTTATCTGGCGGTTGTTAGTTAAAAAGATAATACCAGAAAATCGTCCATGTCACGACCGCGATATACATGTTGCGACCGTGAATCTTTGATTGGAAATCTTCTATTTCTGAAGTAAACAAGTCACGACCGCAAATGATTGTCACGATCGTGAATTGTGTTTTACTCATAATTCTTCTTGTAACTACACCAATCTTCGACAGCTTCGATCCTAAGCCAAATCGTCAAGTTCCACGCATCTTTTTGCACCTTTTTCACTCTTTTTAAATAGAATTCCACTTTAGCTCATTTTACTCCCAAGATTTACCTAGTATCTGCATTTGCATAAAAAACAACTACATACCACGTGAAATCTTTTATATGAAGTATAAAAATGACTAAAACTACAATGTTTATTGTATGAAATTAATTTTATAATAAGTGTAATTATACACTTATCACTAACCAAGGATGAGAAGATCACATATAAACATGAGATACTAGTATTCTGCTAGATTCCTACCAGTTGTGCGGAATTAATTAAGGCTTGCTGCTGATATTGGTTATCTGGTATTGAGCTGGTAAGGAACTCGTATTTTTAACTATTTTTGAAATGAGATAATTATTAATGTGTAAGGTCTAAAAATGAATTCGAAAGGGCATATTTTGTGTACATGAATGTTTAAAGACATGTCAATACCAGTAGTTTACTAGATGTCTACCAATTTGGCATTAAATTTTGGTAAACTTTAAGAAACTGTATCTGTATTATTGATAATCGTAGAGAGCTGGTAGCAACCTGGTTTTTGAACAATTTCTAAAAATATGACTAGCAGAATACTAGTTCCCTACCATCTAGTTGTTTACTAGCTGAATATTAGAATTATATTAGCAAAATACTAGTTGGAAATTTTAACTTTGGTAAAATGCAGGAACTATATCTATTTTGGAAATACTGGTACAGAGCTGGTAGAAATCTGGTTTTTGTCCATTATTAATTTGTAAGGTCTGAATTAAATTCAAAAACAGCATAATTTGTGTAAATGAATGCATTAAAAACATGTAATTACTAGCAGTATATCAAAAGAATATCAGCATAATACCAGTTGGATTTTTTAAAACTTGCTAAAATGCAGAAACTGGATCAGTTACTAGTTGAATGCCGGTTGTATACCAGAAAAATACCGGTGAGACCTTTTTAACTAGTTTGTGCATATGAATGCTTAAAAAATGTAAGTACTAGTTGTTAACTAGCTAAATACCAGCAGTATACCAGCAGAATACCAGTTGAAAATTAAAATTTGCTAAAATGCAGAATACCAACAGTTTACTAGCATTATACCAGAATTTCAAAAATGTATTAGAGTTTACCTTCAACAACTACAGATGCTTTATCAAACTTTGTTATGCACAGTGGATAACAGTTCATTGTTGTGCTTTGTGATTTGTATGAGAGGAAAAAATGCAGGAACATATCACTGTTGATTTCCATGGCAGGATCACCATCTGTAACTTGAAATTTTATCTTCAAATCTTCTGTGTCTTCATTTATTTCCAAGCTTTCAATTAGGACTTTTTTGAATTCAGAAAAACTAGAAGATTGTGAAATTAAGATGCCAGCAACTTTGTAACCAACGAATTTCAAGTTTTTAATCCATGATCTGTAGCAATGAATTAAAACGGTAATTTGATCCATTCTGTAGGTTTTAGAAATCAAAATTCAATTCGTTTTCTTCTCAAACATATGCTTATACTTCAAAAATCAAATTTATTGAGCTTGGATAGTTACTTGATTGATGGAGATGTGAAGAATCGTAATTTGATTTTAAAGAGATCTATATCAGTTGATGTTTTTGCTTGAGAGAAAACAGAAAATTTCGAGAATAAGAGATTCAGATTTGAAGATCGCGTTTAGTAGTGGGAAAAAACTGTCCTTTATATAGGACGTAACAACTGTAAGGAGGAAGTTTAAACTTGGTACTGAATGACAGTTTTCAATTATAACATAAAACCTGTAATTTTGAAACATTTTTAATAAAATTATAAAATTTGCCAAAAAAAAAAATATATAAATGTGCCTGAAAGTTTTTCACCTTTTAAAGTAGTTAAAAATTGGGTTTCCGGTTTTAACCTGTGTGATGTCATTAGTTTTGGCGGATGAGAAAAAAACACCACATTTTACAAACGGTGAGATTCCCGGTATTACTTTTGAATCCCAAAATTACTCAAACCCCCTTTCAAAATAATCCAAATCTCAAATTACATTTTTTAGTAATGCGGACAACGTGATTGAAGTGCCGCAAAGTCTAAACAGTACTAATTTACTTTACATCAATATTATTATATAATAATTTAACAGACTTAAAAGATGGTGAAATTGAAAAAATCTGATACCCGAAGTATAAAGAAATGCAGGGGATTAAAGCCGCTGCGGCATCTCTGATTAGGCGGAGTAAAGTCCACCACCGTAGCCGGAATCTCTCGTCTCTTCCGAGCACAAAACTAATCGATGATAATCTCGATAATCAAGTTACTTATCTATTTTTCCTTTTCAATTTTGTTTTGTGCTTTTGTCAATTTAGGTTCTGAATTTGGTGTTGATTGAGGATGAAACAGGTATTAGTTCAAGGCGAAGCTCATTCCAGAACTGCCATTCTCAATAGGCCTTTCGCCCTCAATGCGCTCAATACTAATATGGTACCTGATTGTCTTCTGTATCTAATTCAATCATTACTTTCACTGTACTTATTTGTACTATTTAATCATTTGTATATCAGGGTTCCAGACTGCTAAAGTTGTACCAATCTTGGGAGGATAATCCAGATATTGGTTTTGTGACTATGAAGGTATTATTCCAGCTCTGAGTTCTTGCTTGTTTTTTTATTACTTCTTTTGAGGAATATTTAGATTTTTTTAACCTGTGAAGGGCAGTGGCAGGGCATTTTGTGCCGGAGGTGACATTGTTGGCCTCTATAATTTGATAAACCAAGGTACAGAGATCTCTCTAGTCACTATTTTGTCTACCATAGCACCTGTACTTAGTTATCATTTATCAATCAACTTATTCAACTATGCATCAAAGCTTTTGATTTAGCTCCTACCCTACACCTTACCTATTACATTTCACCCAAATTGGTCCTTGTTCTACTCATATGTCTAATTGACATTGAAATTGTCGAAGATGCGTAACTTGACATTTGACACTATATTTGTTTGTCTAAATTGCATCAAATATCTTAACCAGGCTAAATAACAAGAACCAGTATTAAAAAAAATGGGGTCAAATGGTCTCAAAATGAAATAAAAAAGGCCAAATGTGCACATTTGTATGAATCAATTGCAAAATGTGCTGAATTACAATAAGTTAGGGTGTAAAAGGGCCAAACTGAAAGGTCAAGCGTAAAAGGGCAAACGATGGATGGGACATTGGTTAGGGGCCAAAAGGTTCTTTATGCCCATATTATTCTCTTGCATTCCTTTCTTAGTTTCTTGAGAAAGTTTGTGACTTTAGAAGCTATCAGTACATTTAACATTATCTTTCAGGAAAGTTTGAAGAATGTAAGGAATTCTTTGGGACTCTGTACCGTTTCATATATATACTAGGTACTTATTTGAAGCCGCATGTGAGTATTCATTCACAATCTTTCAAATTTTCTACATCATTTGTGGAATCCTTGCATTTTGTTTCCTATTCATATACATGGATATTATTCATTTTAAGTTTCATGTGCTACGTTCGGTGTGTACTGTTATTTTCTTTGTATAAATACTTGTTCCTACTTATCAGGTTTAGTACATTTAACGCGTCATTTTGTTCTATCTATAGAATCTCTAGTAAAGAGCTTCCCTCATAATAAAATTAATATCCTTTGGAGCTGATACTGCATTGTCCCTCAATACTTTAGAGTTCAGAGGATCAACTCTTTTGCATATGATGATTTTTAACGAGTGTCATCACAATTTGCTTTGACCATTTGATTGTTTTTTATGAATATGGATCTTAAAGAGGTAGGGTATTTGATAAATAACCATTTGATTTATTTGTTCATGTTATGACCTTTTCTTGATGTGTTTTTTTAATTGTGTTTGGCCTTGGAGGGTTAGGTAGAAGTATTTTACACGTTCTCTGTAAAAAGATTTTATAGTTGGATTTACAATCTTTTGTAGGTGGCTATTCAGAATGGAATTACCATGGGTGGGGGTGCAGGAGTTTCAATTCCTGGCACATTTCGGATTGCAACTGATAAAACTGTAGGAATCAGAGATTCATACCTTTTTGCAGTTTATGGACAAGTTTTAGTCTTTTTGTACATTTTTCTATCCTCTAAAATCTACAAAGCAGAAAATGGTTTAAAGTTTTGAATGCTGTTTCAAACAAAAGATCTGAATATTACTCATTCATGCTTCCTCTTTCTATAAATCTGCTAGAGGAAATCTTTTCTGAATATTTTATCTTTATTTCTTTCAGTTTCTCAATGATGAATTTTCGTTCTTGCGCAGTGGGGATTAATGGTGCATCTTTTGTGAAATTTCAGGTTTTTGCTACCCCTGAAACACTCATTGGTTTCCACCCTGATGCTGCTGCATCCTTCTACCTCTCACGCCTTCCTGGTTACTTAGGTATTTTTCCTCAGTTCTTTTTTCTCACCTTACCTCTCACTTGTGTTGTCTGTATTTTCATTGTATGCTTTGTATGTGTTTTGGACATGGTTTTTTCCCCTACCAATCTTGTTAGCTACTCCTTTCTACATATCATTGGAATTGCTTTTGTTAGAAAGCAAACAAAGAAACATACTTAAATAGGAGAGTTCCTGCCCCACCCTATCTGACTCAAAACCGTGACAATTAGGATTACAAATTAAGTCTCAACCACTAGAGTGAGACATTCACCAATTTAAGTTTAATTGCTTAAAAGTGAAGCATTTAATAAATGTACTTAAAAGACATTTCTTATATGTCAATCCTTCCAAGTCTTCAATATAATAATGAAAGCTATAATTTAATTATCTCCATTTACATAAAAATGGGACTATTGAACATTTAAATTTTTTTATTTACAATATTATATTTATTATTTATAGCTTTCTTTATTTTATTAAAGACTTTTAAGTATTATTATTAAATTATTTACTTTTAAGCAATCCAACTTAAACTTCTTGTTAATTATCTTTTGAAGTTTTGTTTCTCAAGTCTCTCAAAGTAAACAATAGTTTATAGTATTTATTACTTTACTATTAGGTAATAATGATCTAATATTAACTTGTTAAGTTAGTTTCGTTTCAATTTCGTATTAGTTTAAGTCTATATAAGGTTTGACTAATTTGCTACATATGCTACTTTCTTCTCACAAGCAAGCAATTTTTGTATTTATTTTGCGTCACATATTGAGTATATAAATATGATTGATACTTTTGTATTTCAAAAAGCAACACATACTAGTTTATTTTTTCTGTTTATAATTAGAGATTTTGATACAATATATTATTTCAATAAATTTTGTCAAATATATTTTAAAGCTATTGTTTTCTCATATCTTTCAAACATATCAATAATTAATAAAATCGAGAGTGAGGTTTTGATAAACTTTCTAGTGAAAATTTGGTTGGAGTTTGTCTCATAAATGTTTGGATAACCATAATTTTCAAATGATAATATTGTATCCATAAAGAATATTTATATATTAAAGTTTAATAAATTTGTTGTTTATTAATTATATATTAGCCAACCCCACCTAGTGTGGGATTTAGGCTTGGTTGATTGTTGATTGATAATTAGGTAAATATTAAATTTATTGTTGAAATTTTTTAACATACTTTCATTCTATAAAGGCTCAGATTTCATTTTGCTCGGGCCCCAGAAATTTCCGGGACGGCCTTGTGAGCAGGCCTGTTCTATAATTTTCTTCTTTAGGTACCTTACATACAATTACTACTAATTGGGGTTGTTAGTATCCAAGTATAATCCCAAAAAGGAATCTACCCCAAAAGGTACTCATTAAATTTATGATTGATTCATCAATACAAAGAACATGTTACTCCCATAGTCACAAGCAATGTGGATTCCATCAAGGATCATTAGAGAGAACGTCAAATCTTTGCATCTTTTTGTGAAAAGGAACTGAAAAAATAAACAAATTACTACTGCCATTCTGCCAAGACTGTCGACAGCCATTTAAGGAAGGTGGAAAAAACAAAAGACAGCAAATGACCCCTGTTACACACTTAATACAATGAGACATCAATGCTGCAGCCAACATAAAACATAATTAATTAAGCAACAGCCTTTAACTTAGGATGATATCTTTTTCTTTCTGCCATGATTTCACCAGTTGTAAACTCGAAATTGCTTTGCTTTAGGGTACATACCATAGAACTAATAGTTTGTGAATTTTTGTTGAAGCTAGCTTTCCCAAATTTTTGTCACACATCAACTAGAAATATAGATAGAAATTGGATGAGATTCATAAGTTTGTCGTTTTCGAATTTTCCTGTCTGCAGGAGAATACTTAGCTCTAACTGGAGAAACCCTCAATGGAACAGAAATGATTTCTTGTGGCCTAGCTACACATTATGTACATAGTGAAGTAATATTGATGAACCCTCAATTATATTGTCCATTCTGTTTTTGTCTTGTCTGGTTACATGACATTAATCTATCTTCATAATAACGAAAAAAGAAAAAACCTACAGAGGCTTCAATTGATTGAGCAGCAGCTTGGGAATCTGATCACTGATGATCCTTCCATCATTGAAACAACTTTAGAACGATACAGTGACCATGTCCAGCCAGATAAAATGAGTGCCCTTCACAGGTTTGTTGTACAAGTACAACATGAAATGAAGATTCATGGAAATATTGTTTAACCTTCCTATTTCTGTGGCTCAGTTTCATTTCTCTTTTCTGAATTCAGTTGAATATCCATTTCAACTTCAAACTTGCAGAAGCGCACTTTTTTGTTGATTTTGTTATCAAGTTGATTAATAGCTTTTTGGTGTAATTTGTGTAGGATTGAAACTATTGATAAATGTTTCAGCCAAGACACTGTTGAAGAAATTTTTGATTCCTTGGTAAGCATGTCATTCTCCAAATCCAATTAACTTATCTTGAGAAAAACAAGAAAAATGAAAGAGTGCATAGTGGTGAAAAATAGAGAAGTGGAAAAAATAAATGTTTTTCTCTAGGATGCAATTTGCTGCAGGAGAATACCGTAGTAGTTAAAGGCGTGCCTCAGATGCACCTAGGCGTGCCTAGGCTCCAATGCTCAGTCTTGCGCCAAGGCTTGATCTTGCACCTTGAGTGCACCTCAGGCGCGCCTAGGCTCAAGGCTTGATCTTTTGCCTTGACTGCGCCTCATGCCCTTGACTACTATGGAGAATGCTGCTTTGGGGTAAAACCGTAAGGGCTCGTTTGGTTGGCCGAATGGAATAGAATAAAAAATGAAAGTAAAAACGTCAAATATGATATATGATTTCAATGTCGGAGGGAATAGCTCTTCTTGGTTACAATAGAAATCACGGAATAGTTATATTTTCCGTGATTCCTATTGTAACTAGGAAGAGCTATTCACTCCGAGGCCGGAATCATGTATATATTTGACGTTTTTGCATTAATTTTCTATTCTATTCCATTCCGCCAACCAAACGAGCCATACAAGTATTATCTCATGAGCATTTACAGTGAAATTATGTTTTATCTCCTAGGGACCTGCCAAATGTGCAATGATCTTGTCAAATCTTAAAATTTATTGAAAGTTACAAGGAACTAAATACCTTTTTGGCTTTTGTGGTAGCATACTTATCTTCTTGCCCTCTTTGTGGTATGGTTGTTACCATTTGCCTCATGTGCTTTGCAAAATAGCTCGTACTAAAAATATTCTTATCAAGGGCATTTTGGAGTGTTCTGTATGTCACATGGGCAACGAATATACCACATGGGAAAATGGGTAAAACCATACATAGGGGGCAAAAAAGAACTTTTTTTCCCAGGCCATTATTCTAGATTTATACATTTGGCATATTAGCTAGTGTGTTGCCATGTTTTGACTCTCTCTGGTACCTACCAATGGGCAATGATCTTGTCTAATGTTAGAATTTACTTACCAAACTACCAGGGACTGAAGGCCTCTTTGGCTCTTGCACTAGCATACTTTTTTTCTTTTCACCCTTCATGGTATTATTTATCCCATTTGGTATGCTTAAATTGCTCTAAAATGGCCCCTATGGGAAAAAATCTCCTGTCCCATCCCTGCCTTCCACTGAAATTTTGACAAGTATTTATAGTTTCAATTTTTTCATTTTCCCCCTCTGATTTTCTTGTTTCTTTCTCCTAGTTGTCTAACACTTGTCAAAACTTAAATGGGGGGGTAGAAGATCCAAATTCTAAGCATATACTTATCTCGGGCATTGTTGCATCCAACATGGGCTAAGGCAAATACGTAATGATATTAGCATAGATAGGGGGGAAATGGGTGATGGCTACACATGTCATAAGGGTTTTATACCTAATTACGAGAGTTAAATTGCTTCGAAAAATGCAATATTTTCTCGTAGGAAAGCGAGGCTTATGGAAGCAATGATGTGTTTTGTAATTCCACTATAAGAAGACTTAAGGAAGCATCACCATTGAGCTTGAAGGTTTCCTTAAGATCTGTGAGTTCTCTCTTATCCTATCTTTTGGCCTCCTTGCTTCTAAATGAGTTCACCAAACCTGTTTCATTGTCTTTTTTAGATTCGTGAAGGTAGACATCAAACACTTGATCAATGTTTGGTTCGTGAGTATCGGATGTCCTTGCAGGGTATATCGAAACAGATCTCTGGTGACTTTTGTGAGGTCAAATCTGTCCATTGATAAAAAAAAAATAGACACATTCTATGTCACTTTTTTTTTTCTCTTATTTCTATTATATTTTCAGGGCGTTCGAGCTCGAATGGTGGACAAGGATTTGGCACCAAAGGTACAAGTTTGTTTGTATCAGTTTTTACCATCCAGGGATAGCAGATGTGCTATTTTAACGATGCGGCATACCATAATCTAGAATAAACTCCCGATATTTAGAGCCTCTTTGGGGGCCTGCATCCACCTGCTCTTTGATGAATAAGGGCCTGTTTGGGATTTGCTTTCCTGGAAAGCTCAATTTTCAAGCTTTTCCATGTTGTTGTCCTGGAAAGCTCCATTTCCAAGCTTTTCCATGTTGTCCTGGAAAGCTCTAAACAGCTCCTAATTAATTAGCATTAAGAGTCAAAATCTTTGTCCAATGTCAAAATATGTTGCTTTATTAAAAGTTTATAAGTGTAACTTTTTGTGACAACAATCTCAAACATGCCCTAAAAGAGGCCGAACGAGCTTTTCCGAAAAGTGTTTTTTTTCTAAAAGCAGCTTCCCAAACGGGCTTTTAGTCCAATTGCAAGATTGGCAGGTATCAAAATTAGAAAAGGAATAGTGAGTATTTCCTTTTGTGTGAGCAATAATGGTTTGGAATGTGTATTCTAAACTATGCAGTGGAATCCTCCAAGGTTGGAAGAGGTTACGGACGACATGGTGGAACATTATTTTTCTACTCTAAATGAATTTGAGCCCGATCTAGAGCTTCCCACGGGAGAGCGAGAAGCATTTCCCTAGGTATCTTAACAAAAACTTGGCTTGTATGGATAAGTGAATTTTAATTTGAGTATTTTGTGCTATATCCTCCATTTGAGCTACACGATACTTGCTACTTTTGGACTGTACTGACAGCATAATAAGAACCATTCAATGTTCGAAAAATAGCTATAATTTTCGGGTTTGTCTCTTGAGCGTGCAGGTGCCAATTTCGTTGTGATGTTCAACTCATGAAGTTTTTCAGTCTTCACCTTCAATCAAAAGATAAATCAATCAATATAAAATAATGTAGCAAATGTCTACAAATCAATAAACTAGTTAATGAAAGTTGAACACCTAATAAATAAAGTCATACTTGGAACTATCTTTAAAGTATATTTAGTAGTTTGTATCAGGCAATATATATATCCAAACAATAAATTTTAGAAAGACATGTTTGAAAATATATATCAGGTAATATATATATATATATATATATAAAATTTGGGAGTCTAAAATAGTTGATTAGTTATTCCAAAATAACACAAATGCCACATCTTATCTTAGAGCATCTTTTGTAATTTGTAGATTCCAAGGATAGGTGGCATGTGAAATAGAAGGATTCTCTGATGATATCACAATATTTTTAAAAATAGACAGTTTTTATTTATAAGATAAGAATAGTAGATTGTCTATTTCATTTTAAATTGCATTTTGATGACTCGTCATTCTATTTTGTTGTCTACATCTAAAATACTAAATAGATATTATCTATAATTTGAGATGATACATAGTGCAACATCATACAAAGAATATGGGCTAGACAAGCTACTAAATATGCATTTTCTATTTGATTGTCTATTCCTTCCTATGTGTCAAGATAATTTGTGGAATTGATAAACTAGTAAAGATGCTCTTATAAAGCTATAAAATATAGTTGCGAGAAACTTCTTAAAGGAGCTTTTAACATAGTAAAAAAACGTTATGAAAAACACTAAAACAATAAAATAAAAGGCATTATTGTGTAACGTAAAAATTATAATTATTAAAACGGTCAAACTTAATTAAACATAATAAGAATGTTCTAAATATTAGTTGATATATATAT
>CATIWQ010708771.1:0-15121 GCA_949673415.1 Euphorbia schlechtendalii
TATCATGAAAATTATTTAATTTTATAATTAATGTATTTAAACTTTTTAAGGTAAAAAAATCAATTAATATAAATTATTACTTTTTTTATGGAATAGATTTTATTAGTATCTAAAATTTTTAATTATTTTCCTAAAATCATTGATCATATTAAATATGTCATAAAAATATAAATAACGGTTGGACCATGATTGAACTCGGTCAAACCTCTAAAATCGTGAACCATTTACTTCACCGGTTCAACGTCCGATCCGGTTTCGATAACATTGGCTCCAACTAATTCTTTTTATTACTGAGTGAATCAGTGTCATCAAGCATATAACAGTAATTTTGATTAACATAGATTAAACTTTAGTAGTCACAAAGACATAAATTTCAAATACGAGTAACCATCTCTCCATTTTTGCGATAACCAATAATAATATCAATATGAAAAAATACATTTATAGTTCTTTTCAGTTTGGAGATCATAATTTAATACATTTTTATGAATATATATCACGAAATTGAACACATCAATTGACATTTATTTTGAGAAAAACAAAAAAATTATTTTCTTGATATTAGTTTTGAAGTAAAATCTCGTTTTCCTTACTTTGGAATCACATAGACACTTGGAAAATGCAAGATGTCACAAATCTATTTTTGTACTCATTCATCTTGTTAATACTTACTAAATGAGGGGTTTTCTATATCTTAATGAGGGTCTATTTTGTGATATTTGTCTGTTCTAAATTACAAACAACTTTCTCTTTGTAAAAATTAGTTTAAGTTTTATTTTTTTATACCTCTTATTTTTGTCGTGCTTAGAATTAACAAATTTAGAAATATAAATGTTCTTTCCATTCCAGTAAAATTTTTTTTTATATCATCATTAGTTGATAAACAAAGCTTAAGTGTGAAATTTATATGGAAAAATTATCTCAAGTAAAATTTTTTTAAACACGTGATTGTTTATGATCCTACGTTCAATTCAATGCGTAATGAAAATTAAAAGGTGTACCTTTCTTTGAAAAATAGTAATTATTAAAAAAAGTCCAGTGTGTTGTCTTATTTTACGGCTTGAAATTAAGCCTATGATCTTAAAATCGCATGTTCGAGTCACACAAATGAGGTGTGAGAATTATCCTCTGTATATAATGTAATTGTAATCAGTCTAAGGCTTAAGCATGCATGAACTTAAAAAAGGTGAATAGATACCATTACGCTAAATGCTCCCTCGGTTTTTTTAATAATCCATTTAACCAAAATATGTAAACTCAAAATAGTAGTTCATTACAAAATTTCATGATTCTTTTCCATCTTTCTTCCATTTATACCCTTATAAGTGTTTTAAAAGAAGCTAGGCGCTAGTCGAGCGGCCAGAGCCTCCGGGGGCTTAAGCGAGGATTAATCGAAGCCCAGGCTGGGACAAGATTGATTAGTATTTTAAAATATTTAATATTTATTAATGAATTAGAATAATATATTTAACTAACACATAAAAATTTTTATATAATAAAATTAAAAATTCATCTAGCAACATTTTGCTGGACATTGGTGACATTTTTTTAGATTTTGGTGACACTTTTCTAGGTTTTGACAACACATTTACGATCTTTGATGACACTTTTCTGAGTTTTGGCGACACTTTTCGCCTTGACCGCCCGATTATATAAAATCGGGGCGGTGTTCCAAAAAATCCCGCCTAGGCGACCACCTTTTAAAATAAAACCCTTATTTACTCTATTTATTTTTATAATATTAACTACATACTTTATTAATTATTTTATTAAAACAAGTGAAATGTCTCAGATGACTGTTAAAAAAATGAGGGAGTATCGATTTTAGAAAAAATGTGACATTTTTGTCAATTATGTTGATTGTGAAGTTTGAATCCACAATCTCATACTTCTTCAATTTTTCAAGAGTAGTGAACACTAAATCAAAAAGTTTAGATTATTGCTGAATATATAGCATGCTTGAATTGCTAAATGCTGAGTAAGTGTCATTGAGGGAGATTTGCTCTATGCTATCGCTGAAAGATTTATCATTTCTTATTATTTAAAAGAAAATTTCAATAATTTCACATTGCTATACATTATGATTATTCCCATTATTTGATAGAAAAACAATTCCTATTACATGAATTCTCTAATCTCTATTTGGTAACTCGAATCAAAATAATGTCTTTCCCGTAAGTCAAGATAAAGCTCATAATCATGAGTACCTTAAAAAAGAATTGGCCGAAGGTTTAGGAGTTACAAAAGATTGTACAGGTAATTCTTATTCTTGATCGTTGATAGTCACATATTTTTGTCCCCTCTTGTTTTTCTGGCAGTGAACAAGTGTGCAATCCTTGGTCAGTAACCTCAAAAACCGATGGATCCTCATCGGATCTTTGAACTTGCTTCAAGACCGGGCAGTTTATACCCGTGCATTTGTAATAGTTTTGCAAATGCCAAGAAACCTATCAGATTTTCTACTATCGAATCATGGCACGCGAATACAAAGTACATATGACAACAATGAAAACATATATTTTTATTAAGCAAGAAAACATCTTGATTGAGACTTCATTTTGTCACTTATAGTTTATCTATGTCTTTACTCTAACACATCATCAAACAATTATTTATGCCACTATTAATTCTTTTTCTACTTTCATTTTAGATAAAGTATCAAAATCAGGTTCATCTGCATTTTGTAAAATCTATGTAACTAAATCAAACGACTTGTGCACTATTAGAAATGCAACTACAAATGCAGATGAAAAAGACTTGTCTGCTTATAAACCCCTAGTCAAAGGGCTAAATGTGTACAGTTATTTGAAGTACCAAACGGGTATCACCAAAAAATTAAGAAGATGGAGCAACTCATGACGCTATTTGTCCTATTAAACATGAAAGTAGTAGTGACCTGGGATATTTGCCGCCAATAAGCCCATATTTTCTCTACCGATAGCCGTCATCCAAAGATCCTTCCTGTCCATTTTCATGGATAACACGAACATAATGTGTCCATATTTGCTCTAACTTTGTTCTGCGAAGCATCACCCTGCCAAGTTAGCTACAAAGTATTGCTTGATATGTACAAGTAATAATTGTAATTAATGAACTCAATGCATACCTCTTTTTTGAAGGCTCTAGATTAAATCCGTAATTAACACTACAAGTTCATGGACTATCACACGTATAAACGGGAGACTCGGGATCATTGCTAGCAGTATCAACAAGGGTAGCAGAATTTTGCAGCTCGCTCCAATAAAGGATGGAAATAAACATTTCAAAAGAAGATAGCATCTTATTTACTAAGTGCTCTCTATTTGCATCCGATTAAAATGATGAGCTCAAGTGTACTTTTAACTCCTGAATCAGCTCTCTCATTCTTGAAGCTAAAGCAAACGCCATCTTGGTTATTAACCCCAGTTTCGGATAAAGCATTATTCATCTGACCTGAATTGAGCTCCCCATCTTCTTGGCTTGCGTCTTTTGGCATAAACAGTAATGGAATATTTGATGAGTTGTTATTTTTCTGCAGAGGAAAACACTATTCTACTTGGATGATGTTTCAAAGTGAGTTAAAACAGAGACCATTCAATTTTATCCAATATTTCAGTAACATGTAACCACAGAATTTTTAGCTAAGGGATCTGAAATTAAAGGCTTAGATTTATATTCGGAGTTTCGCAAAATGATTTGATGATCTAATTCGATTCCTAACAAGTTAGGTCAGATAGAATAAATCTGATATGGCGTAACTGCAGGGAGTTGTCAACATTTCCAGGTCCAAATGCGCTTTAAACCACATCAAATTTACGAACCTCATTTGGAGGAAGAAACGAAGCTAAATAACAGTTCTCAGAGCATCGTCGACTGTGGAACTTGCAGGTACGCAAGGGCCAAAAGCAACAGGCGTTAGATTACTTGAAGAAGATCGGGAGAGTAGTTTTTCGGGAGGGCTTAAAGAAGATTTGTAAGGAGAATTAAGAATGGATGTAGATTGAGAAGAACAAAACGGGGGTGACGACGATGACGGCGTAGTTGATTTCGACGGATAATAAGTGGGAAAATTAGTAGTGAATAGGAAGGGACTGGATTCGTGGTTTTTCGCCATGGGAGGAAATTGAAAATAAAATCGGAATGTGGCTAGATTAGTGAACTAATGACTAGAAAACTAGAAATTTTATCAAACGAGTAAAAAGGAAGGAAAGTTCCGAGGAATGGCCATGGTCCATGGACGTGTCGAGCATTTATGCGTCATCGAAGCTGAATAATCAAAACAATAAATTTTTTATACACGCATCCTGCTGAATTTCATTCTAAACGCGGGAATCACCGCATATTTTTCTTTGTAGAAAAATTCAGCAACATCAATTGTATTTCACAAATCATGAGGTCTTGAGAATCATTTCGATTCTTGTATCTTTGAACTATAAATGTTTTTACATTCACATCATTGTTTATGAATAATGAATTTGTGGAGTACGTGATGTTTTAGTTTAGTGTTCATTTGATTGAATGTTAAATTAATAGTTCTAGTATATAAAGTTTTTTAAAGTTTTCTCTGGCTCATTTCTAAATTTTATTTTTACAGTATTTTCTTTATTTATAGAGTTGTTGCTGTTACCGTGGGAAATTATATTGAGGACCAGGTCATATGCACATTTCCAATTAGATGAATGACACGCACCCACTTTTTATTATACTAATATAAAAAGTGGGTACGTATCGTTCATTCAACGAGAAATGTGCACGGTCCTTATAATAAAAATCCTGTTACCGTAAATTCATTCCAACTCATTACTTTATTATTTTATTTCAAAAAAGATTTTTTTTTGGAAACAATATTTTATCATTATATTATTTTGAAAAACATTATATTCTTATTATTATTTAACAATAATATTCAAATTTTAATATTTTTCATATTAAATGATGAATATAAATTTAAAATAATACAATACAATTTGTTTGAACATTTACTTATAAATTATTCAAAAATTAATATTTTTTAAATAATAAAATGTTATTTATAATTATAATACATAGTGAAATCATTAATAAACTAATCAACAAAATTATAAAAATTATTCATTAATTTTTTTAGATATAAAAGTAGTAGTAGTAGTAATAATAGTAATAATAATAATAATAATAATAATAATAATAATAATAATATATCCTTACTTCAAATATAAAGTAAAGGGATGGATTAATTCAAATTTGAAATAACTCATCTCTTACTTTATTTTTAGAGTAAAGATAAACAATATCATTGAAGTGTAACCATACTCTATGAATAGAGATTACTCTATATATAGAGTACCATTAGGCATAGTCTAATACATCATTAGTCCCCTGAGCTTGGCATAAAAAGCTAACTAAACTCCTCAATTTTTAAACACACCGGTTACCCCCCTCTTAACTTGCATAAATGCACATATTTGTCACCTGAATGCAACATGTCAGTTTTTGCTTGGTTTAACTTTTCAAAAATGTCATTGTTCTCTCTGAATCAAAAGTTAACACATAACATTCAAATGGCAAACTAGTAAATATTTTAAAGTTAAAGGGGACAAACTAATCCTCTTTTACAAAAATGTGAGGGTGATAAAATACATTTCAAAGTTGAGGGTGGTTTTTAACTTTTTATTTTTTTTGTTCAAAATTGAGGAAGGCTACGATATTAGGCCTAAGGTAAACAAAAAGTATCAGTGGAGTATAATATCATTATAAGAAAGGATATATTTCATGTCTTCGGTAATGTTATCTAGGATTTAAGATCAAGCTCAACATAATAATAGAGTCTTAATTATCTTATTCTAGCTATTGCAAAGTTAGTACCAACAATTTTTTTTTGTTAAAATTAAATTTGAAAGAGTTTTAACTTGATTATTAGTTATCTCCGCCAGTTTTGTGTAATTTTTTCATCGTATTTAACAGTTGAACCAAGTTCATTTGGTAGTACCAACATATTATTAAGATTAATATGTTAATTTAAAATATAAAAACTTACATTTTAATTTTATAAAAAATAAGGGAGTAAAATAACGAAACACTTTTCGTCAGGGTTTTATAAAAAATTATCCTTCAAATAAAATCTTTGCATTGCTCGCCCATATTTTTTATTTCCTCCTTTTTTTTGCATTTTCACTATTATTTCGTATTTTAATTTTATAAAATGTTTGTTTTTACATGTGACTTTACAATATTCTTTATTTTCTTTGAAATATGCTGACATAATTTTTCCGACAAAAGGTCCACGAATTATAAAGGTTTATCCTAAAATCTGTGCCGGTTTAACTTATTAAAGGTGTTTGATCTGACGTTACGGTTTTACCCTTTTAACTTAAATTATGATTTTACCCTTTACCTTAAATTTGGTCTGATGTTACGATTTTACCCTTCTCACATTAAGGAGAAGGGCAAAATAGAAAAACCCAGGCAGTAATAAATAAAACCCGAGCGATTTTTAGCAACTCACGTTGTAAATTATAAATAAAAGTAGAAATAAGTAGACCTGTTCGAGGGTAGGGGTACCCGCCTAGTCGGGCCCGAGCCATCTTCAACGGATCGGGTTTGGACACTCGTTTTTTAAAAAAGCCCGGCCCGAGCCCGTTGAAGCCCGAAAATTTATGGGCCGAGTTTAGTTTTTATATAAATATCCAAGCCAGGCCCGAACCCGGCCCGACGAATATTTTTATTTATTTATTATATATTTATACATTAAATTTATAATTATTTTAAGTTCTTATATTGTATTCTATTAAATTTGTATACTTAATTACAATAAATTTTACTAAATATTAAAGATTTTAAGTAAACAATACAATTATATTAAAAATTTAAACATATTTTGATCTACTTTATATTTTTTTTAACTTATTTTAATAAAAAAATTTATAACAAAAAATATTCATGGATTTGTACCGGGCTTGGGAATGACCTTGTAAACCTGACCCGAGCCCAAAGTTCTAAAGTATAAGCTTGAACCGGGCTTAGGTTAACGATTTTTATAAAAAAAACCCAAAACCCAATCCGAATCCGGCCCGACCTGCCTACGAACAGATTTAGAAATAAGCTATAAATGTCTAAATGATTAAATGCATATCACAATTAAGGGCGGGTCAGCCATTACACTGCAAGGCCGTCGTAAGGCTAGCGAAAACCCAGCCTGCATCCAAAATAGTGGAAGAATATTTCTCAAATACAAGGAAAGCTGCCATTTTGAATCGAAGAAGAGAAAAGATGAATACAGATATTACTGCAGCTGAAAAGCCTCAGTATCCAGTCATAGATCGCAATCCTCCATTCACTAAAGTCGTCGGTAACTTCAATTTCCTCGATTACTGCCGCTTCACCACCATCACCGGTATCTCTGTCACTGTTGGTTACCTATCCGGTCAGTTTTCTTTTGTTTCTCCGATTTGTGTAGATTCATTCTTATTGATTGATTGAACGTTGAATTTGACTTTGATTTTTTGTAATTTGGTATAATTAGGGATAAAACCTGGTATTAAGGGGCCTTCGATGGTGACGGGAGGGTTGATTGGAGTGATGGGAGGTTTCATGTATGCTTATCAAAACTCTTGTGGTCGACTCATGGGGTTTTTCCCTAACGACGACGAGGTTGCTCAATACAAGAAACAAGGTTTCAGAAACTAAGCTTTTCGCTTGTTATTGTTGTTGATTGATTTTTAAACAAGAGGAAAGTTTAAATCTGTGTTTAATTTGGGAGATGATGATGATGAATTGATAGTAATAATGAATTTCTTTTTGTGCTTGATTTGAAAAGAATTGGTTTCTGTACCTATATCAGAAGCACAGTTTATTTTGGATTTTCGTTTCTTATTATTTTAATCTTGATATTGCAGAGATGAGTTCATTTTAATGTGTCCAGTTCTTCAAGCACTATGTTGCAATTATTCAAAAGATTTGTTCATGTGTTTGCTTGGTAATTTTAATTCTCTCATTTAGTTGTAGGAGTTTCATTTCTAGAAGCATGCTTGAACTCTTTCTTTTTAGCAATCACAGTTCATGCAGGCTGGCTGATATTAGTAATTGCAGTCTGCCAGGTAGCTGCTAGTTTCCTTTTCTCTATGCTGCCTTCTATTACTGCAAGAGTTATCTAAAGCACGGCTATAGTCCACGGACTAGTTCTTGTCATGGCTTCCCTTAATAGGTGAGATTGGTCTTCTTATGGTCCTATTTTGCATAACTTCCCTATTTCCAGCCACATCCCGGTGTAGTAGTTCAGAACTATGTAACCCATTACAGCAATAGTTTTTCTCGTTGCCATGCCTTTCTGCCACATTAAGTGGCAAAGTAAAGTCTTTGAAGATTGCACAGTTCTCTTAACTTGAGAAACAAATTCCATTTACTTGTTTTGCATCTGTATATTGTGGAATTTAGACTCCTCCATTTTCTGTTACTAGATATTATGATATGGTTTAAAAGTAATTTTATATGCAACTATATTATGTTTGTTATTTATAAGAAAATGTTAAGGTAATAGCAATGATACTGATAGGAACCCAAAGAACACAGAAGATAGAAACTTGTAATACAGAAAGTCCAAAATAGATGACAGTGTACTTCACATATGAACAGAGAATGTTTATACTTATATACTAAATAGGAAAAGGCTAGCCTATTATTGCAGATTATCTCTATCCTGCTGACCTGCTCTAGAGAAACTCTCCTACCAAGCCTGAAAGCCGATACCCAAATAGCTTTCACAAAAACCCTAATTTAACAGACTGCAACCAACCTACCTGTACAAAACACTCCTACACATACACTAAAACCGATATAAAACACTCCAATAACTATGACTGTTCCTGTTTACGTAAATTCCCAACTCACTGTGATGTGGTAGCAGGAATCGAAAAGCTACCTTTGTCACTTTGAGTTCATAATCTGAGATCCAACTCCAGTGGCTGAAGTGATATGTCTGGCTCGAGGATTGCAGAATGTTGGTCATTTAAACAGGTTCCTTGTAATTGCTGCTTTTGATTGTCGTTGCTGATATTATTTTGTTTCTCTTCTTGTTTATCTGGCAACAATGGTGGTGGAACAGATTGTTGGCCATGCAAACAAGTGTGAACTCCTCTATATACAACCTTGAACTTGGTGGGATTTTCATCATATCTTTGTGTTTGCTTTGTAGCCTCACAATTATGGGTGTTTTCGTAGATGCATTTGTAATA
The DNA here is from genome assembly GCA_949673415.1 of Euphorbia schlechtendalii. Lineage (NCBI taxonomy): Eukaryota > Viridiplantae > Streptophyta > Magnoliopsida > Malpighiales > Euphorbiaceae > Euphorbia > Euphorbia schlechtendalii. The sequence continues at coordinate 9,189 of CATIWQ010708771.1, forward strand.
GCTTCTGCATTACATATACCTTCTATTAGAATATTAGATTTCCATGCATAACAAAACTCATATTATGTTATGACTAATCAGCACTCGAGAGATGAGCCATTAGTTTAGTAACTAATAGCTATCAAGTTGCTTGCTTTTTAACATTAACTGTGTCTGTGTGAGTGTGTTGTGTACTGATAGAGGAGAGGGAGCTGATTTTAAACCTAATCCAGGGCTTCCTTTTGAAGTCCCTTTGAATTTATCCTGTACGGATTTCTGGCTCTTACGTACAATTTTTGAACATAGAGAGAGACGTAAAACCTGGGATATTTGGCACCAAGAACATCTTTCTGCCCATTTTTTATCCAGATATAGCTATCATCAAAAGGTTCTTCCTGTCCATTCTCAGAGCTATCTCTAACGTGAGCTGTTGTTTGTGGCAATGTCTTTCTGCAAAAAAATATATTAGACAACCATTCCCGCCTCGATTTGTTATATTTAAAAGAATGTATGTATGACCAATATGCTTGATCTCTGCACCTCTTCTTGGCAGCATCATCATGAAATGCATTAAAGCCCGCACTTCCTGGAGCACCTTCCATGGAAATCGTGGACTTGGTGCGGTATTTGCTAGGGGTTACATCATGATCATCCTGCAGTTGAGCAATCAACTCACTTGAGTTAAGAGTTGATAAAGACCTCTCTCAAAAGAAGATAAAATCCTCTGAACCAAGTGCTCTCTAATTGTATCTGGTGATGTTGAGTTCAAATGTAGCTTTACCTGATTCGCTACCTCCCTCCCTTGTATCAGCTCTCTAAAATAATCAGAATTCATGGGATCACCAACTTCCTTGGCAATGTTTGTTTCAGATTGGGTATTATTTTTGGTAACCGAATGGATTTCCCTGTCATCTTCTCGGGCTGTGTCTCTTAACATTAACAATAATGGTTTGTAGGATGAGTAGCTATTTTCCTGCAAAAGAAGCACATGAAAAAGAGATTCAATTTCAATTTGACTAATGATTAGTAAGCAACGAATCTAATTCAAAGCTAATTTAATTCGAAGAAGTCCTGAGATGTCGTACCTGTAGGCAGTTCGCTACATTGCCAGAACCAAATACGCTATCTACGATGTCAAACTTATGAACCTCATTTGGAGGAAAGAATGATTTCTCAGAGCAACGCCAGTTACGGAATTCGGAGGCAGGGCAAGGGCTGAATGCAGCAGGCGGTGCAAAATAAGACGGAGGAGTAAGAGAAACTGGTGGTCGGGGAATACTTGAAGGAGGCTTGTACGGCGAATTGTGGCTGGAAGCAGAAGAGGCTACCGACAGTGGCGGTGATGATGACGGCGCAGTTTATGCAGACGGAGAATGAAAGGGAATGAAGAAGGGAATAGGAACGGACTAGAATCACGATTGATCTCCATGGATTAAATATAGATCGATGCAGAGAGGAAGTAAAATTGAAATCGGATAAATGATGGGAGAAATTTGACATGATTAATATGGATGGTAAACTATATATTTATATCCATCGTCGTCGCCGGCAGCTCTGCATCACTATCAAGTAGACTGTGTGGAATTATCGTCCACCTTGCCGGTGGCCAAAGGATTCCGTTTTATAATCAATTTGGATGTAATACGACCTGCCGTCATCCACCAAAATGGCACGCCTCCCTCAAACGAATTGAGAAATTGAAAATTTTAGTCAAATTTTGGATTCTATTATCACAAGTACTAGTATCAAATTAGAATTTAAATATAATTTATAGTATAAATAAATTAAATTGATAACCAGATAATAGGAGAATAAGCACAAGTTTACGTATGCAATATATTATTATTGCATGTTAGTGGACCGTTTGTCGAATAGGTTGGGCCAAGTTTTAACCTGGATTCATTGTATTTTTTATCTGAAACATCAACTTAAACCCGGTCCATTCATGTTTTAGAACTTTAGGTTCGCATCAGGCTTACTTTGTCATCTCCAAGCTTGGCCACGACCATAAATATTTATTTTATTTTATATTTGTATAAAATTAAATAGAAAAAATTAACAAAACAGATAACCGAAAAATCTACGATAATTACTCAAATTTTGATGTATTATTCTTAAATAACATGGTTTAATTTAGTATGTTGAAATGATCAAATAACTCTTCTTAACATCATTTTCTAAACAAAAAAAAATTATCATCATTTTTTTAACTTTTTGAAACCACATACTCAGTTTTGGAAAAAATAATTCACATATCACATTTTGAATAACATTGAAACCATATGATATGTTTTTTAAATTTACTTTTTTTATATAAGATACACAAGAGCTTTTATGTAACACCCCCGGATCGGGAGTATCATTGTAACAGTAACTATCAAATCATTATATTTCACATTAATACTTAAACAAATTTACTTTCAATATTCATATACAAAAACTTCAAATATTATCAATATACAATTCTCGCTCCTCACACTAACTAGTACATGCCATTATTTTACAAACCAAAACATTATATGAAAATAATAATAATCCACCTTGAATCTTTTCCTTTTTTGTACTCTTTAAGCGAATCCACTTATACCACTTCGTTCCACACTATCTACAGAGTCTCTGAATCTGCGTGTAGAAAACAACTACACGCTAAGCAATTTGCTTAGTGATGTACACTAATTCCAATTTCATAGAATTAAAAAAAAATACAAACAAAATACCATTTATTCATGATTAAATAAAATCATGATAACAAATTTTGAAATTTCAAAATACATATAAAACTCACCTCAAAATGTTTTACTTATAGCCATAAACAACAATTGTCCGAAATAAACTAAGCATCGTTAACGATATTAGATACGGGGGTTGGCATTAAGTCCAAAGCCGAAGCTCCTAATAACGGCATAAAGCCCGAAGCCGAAGCTCCTAATAATGGCACAAAGCCCGAAGCCGAAGTTCCTGAAATTAGTAATCACAGTATTGGCATTAAGCCCCGGAGACAAAGCTCCAATTGTTTGTACAGTACTGTACCCCCTTTTATTGGCGCCAATCTACCCCGACTCATTTTCTACTTGTTTACTAAGGGCAATAATCAAATTAAAATCTTATTAATTCCAGTAAAAATTATTAAACATAAATCAACCGAAATTCAGTAATTAAGAAACATAATTCCTTAATTTTTACACAATAAATTCAATTAAACACATTAAAATTAGCATTCATATTTTTAGATATTTCCAGATTTCATGACCTGACTTCCCCTACATTTTTCTCCATTAAAACGACTTCAAATCGAAAAAGTTTATTCTTAAAATACCTAGCCCTGTGTCTCAGCTTTTCAATGCCACAAGAATCATAGAAATCCAATCAATATAGATCAAGTTATACTCAAAATACTGAATAGTGTGCTAACTGAAATTTTCCGAAAACAGTTTTCATGAATCAAATTCAAACGAAATTTTCATGCAGAAGGAAGCCGAAACTCACAAAAGTTTCTTCTGAACAAATAAAATTCAGCTTCTTCTAATATTAATAGAGTCAAGAATCGCTCAAATCGGAGTAGCATAACATGAGAAAACATTAAAACAGAAACAGGGGTACAATCTAGAAATTTTCCATCAAAACCGAAAAATTTGAAATTAGTGTACACAAACCTCTTTTAAGCTCTTCAATGGGTTTCTTCCACTTCTTTCCCCTTTGATCTGTCTATATTAGCTTCCTCAACAAAAGTTATAATTAATTCTATCAAAATACTACTTAAATGCACCTTCAAATACCTTAAATATGCTTAATCTATCATGATCTATACTAATGAAACCTTAATTTCACTTACCCCCAATTTGGTTTACTATTCACCAAGAACTTAAAATCTGAAATTCTCTTCTTCTAGCTTTGATTTACTGAAATTGATGATGATATATAGCTTGAGGATCGATTTCTAACAAGAATTCGAAATCGAAACGAAGAAATTCAAGGTTTTTAAATTATGGAGTTTTGAAAGAAATGGGTGAAAGGGAAGAAGAGAATGAAGGAAAAGAATAAGAGACGATATGTAGGAGGATGAGAAGAATGATGATATGTATATAAAATTATTTAATTTGAAATTACTATTTTACCCTTAGTTCAATTATATTATATACTCATTACATTTTCTCGGTTAAACAGTCTTATAATCTCATGATTTAATTTCGTAAAAGAATAACATGCACATATAACTATAAACTTCCATAATAGCTTATATATCATTTCTTGCATGAATTATAATCATAAAAATTTTCAGACTCGAGTTGCATAGTTTCAGGTCAAATTTTGACTGACGGTCAAACTTCGCTCCGTTTGACTATTAACGAACTTTAACATTTTTCTTATCATTCCTTTAATACTGTAACAATATACTGATATCAAAATTTAGAAATTTTGAGTGTTACATTTTATTAGTTCACATATCAGGCTAGGCTCAAACCTGCTCCCTTAAACCCAGCTAGGACACTTAGTTTTCTATCAAGACTGGTTTGAGCCCGCTAAAGCTTGAAATTGAAGTTTTTGTATACTCAAGGCTAGCTGATGAAAAATAATTTATTCATTATAGTTTTATGTATTATATTTAATAAGTTATTTTAATATTTTAATCTATGTTTATCAAAATATTTTTATCTATTTTACTTTTTAAACTATACAACAATAAGTCATATTATTCTATTAAAAAATGTAACATAGGCAAAATTAAGAAACGTTCATGTAAGATATATTGTTATTTTATAAAATAAATGTTTGTGAATTAATGGACTAGGTTTTAGAATGACTCGTAACCTTGGTTTGAACCTGATTTAAAATTGAAGCTATAAAGTGTGGGATGTGCTAGACTTTTATTGATGTTTTTAGTAAGACAAAATTCATTAAAATGTATTTTCAAAAAAAAATTCATTAAAAAGAAATCTGCGAAGCCTGACTCAAACCCAACAATTGGGTGGTTGATTTGATATGTCTCCTCAAACGTAGAAGACTCTCCAACAAAGTTTTATATGAAGTGAAATTTTATTATTTAAAATGTATGGAAGTACTTGTGATACCAATATCCAAAATTAAAAAAAATATCTTAAGCATGAAAAGGGCACTAATGTTGCCAAAATTTATGGAACCGGTCGGATAATTTTGTCAACTCCCAAGAGCTAGTATATATAAACTATATTTTATTGAAGTATATAAACTATTAAGCGTCAATAAGTTAGTTATGTAATACAGGATGTCAATAGGATGGGGATTATCCAAAACCCGTTACATCTGAATTAATGGGTTTAGGGAAAAATTCGAAAATTTTCACCCACGGGGATGGAAATGGGAAAAATTATACCGCCCGGTTGAAAAGGTGGGCGGATTTGAGTAAAGCCATATCCGATCCGTGTGGATACCCGACCCGCCCCCGAATAAATCCCCGCTAAAATACCCGAAATATATATATATATATATATATATATATATATATATATATAATATAACAATATGGTACAGAATCTAATTAATCACGTCTCCAAAAAATTTCCAAGCTAATTCTAATTAAGTTAACAAATAAAATATTATTACATCTTAATTAGTAATTACCAATTTTCTTGTATTTCTAATTATCTAGCTGCAATTTTCTTTTTTTCCTAATTATCTAGATACAACTTTCTTTTATTTCTAATTATTCGTTTTCTTTCTCCTAACAAAAAAATTATTTTTCAATTTTAATACAATCCTCTTCTAAATCATCACTTTTTAATAGCTTCACTTTTATCTTCGTCACAAACTTCATCTGTCGCTCAGTGTCATTCAACAAGGTAAAAATATCTTCGTTAATTTCTTTTATTTATGTTCTTGAATTATTAGTTTTCGTTGTTTGATTTGTTGGAATTAGTAGTTTTGTTTGTTTGATTAGTTTAATTGTCACATAAAGAATATTTCACTAGTTACGATTT
>CATIWQ010708777.1:0-40010 GCA_949673415.1 Euphorbia schlechtendalii
AAGTTATTAGATTCATCAACAGAAATAACATTATAACTATCGACTTTAGTGCATATTGCTTCACCTGTAGTATTTTTATGAACACATAAAAATGAGAAAGAGAGGAACCAACCACATTGCCTAGCAATGTGCACATTGCAAACAAATATATGAAATTGACAATTAGTTTCAAGGTAATGCCTGACAATACGTATGAAAGATTAAATATCTAAACTGCATTGAAAAATCACAAGAAAAAAATTCAACCATGGTCTGTAAAAATACAACTAAAATTGAAGAAAACAAAACTGAAATTTCAAAAACACATGAAAAAAACTATATCACCATCTGTAAAAACAAAATGGGAAGAGTTACCTTATCATTGTTTCACATTATAAGCCGCAACAAATCGAATTATGTAAACATAGGTGGAAAAGCGGAAAGAGAATGAAATCTTTTTTTTTGCAGGTTAAAGAGAATGAAACCTAACAAGAAGAAATTCAATCTCAGGTTCTGATTCCTCTTCAATAGGGAAAATCACGAGCTTATCAAAACGAATTGAACACAGATTCAAAGAAGAAACAAAATACGAAGCAAAGTTGGAAACAGTTACACAAAATCGCAATCCCTAAAAATACATGAACACAAGGTGGAAATAGAAAATCGTAATCTACAGATAAAAGGAAGAAAAGATTTAGAGAGGGGAAGAGATTGAAAGAGAGATCGATGAGAGAGATTAGAAATCTACAGAAAAGAAAGAAACGTATAATAAAAAAACTAAACTTAAAAAAGCAAGTATAGTAAAAATATTATATCCTTGTTGTAAAAGGAAAAATATTTTACCTAAAAAGGGGATCTACTTGTATTTCCCTTTATATAAATAACTCTGTCTAAGCTCTGCCCGGACCTTTCGATAAAAGTGCATAGCAGGGCAAGGCCGGGTCAAAGTTGAAAAATCTTGTCCAAAGCCCGACGATTCAGCCCGACAATTCTTCAAATTGATAAAATCAAACAACAAAAAAAGTCATCCAAGTCGATTAAATAAAAACAATTCAAATCCAAAATACAACATTCCAAAAAAGTATTTCAAATATATTCAGTTCTCAAACTAATATTAAAACTCTAAAAAAAGTCATTTAAAATAAGAGTACATAAAGATGAAAGGAGCTTCAATTGAAAAAAAAAGAGTTAAGCAAGTTTCTATTAGTTTATATGAGAGGAGCTTCAATTGAAAAAATGAAAAATGATTAATATACTAGACAGATAATAGTTGGTATTAGTAAAAGATGGACCTGAGTAATGTAAAAGCTATTTTTAATATATCTAAAAAAGCTTATCCGAGCCGGACCAGGCTTAATAGATTTTATAGCAAGGCTTTAAAAGGGTTTGGGCCGAGCCATGCCTTATACTAAATATCATGTTCAAGACCCTTTATTTCATAAATGGGTAAGGGCCGGGCTGTCGGGTCGCCCGTCCAATTAACAGGTCTACTTGGGAGAATGGTCATGTATATTTACAAATTTAACCCTGCAATTTTAATTTTGTCATTAAAAAATTCATTCATTTAATGGGTTATTTAAGTAATTTTCACTTTCACTTTAGTTTAAAACTCATCACCTCTCCCCAAACACAATATTATCCAATAATTTATATTTCCATCTACTACCATCCCTTCATTTCGGTTCTTTTATAATTCTTTTATCATTTGCTCCCAAGCAGAGCCTAAGTCTTTAACAAATATTCAAGTATCTAGGCACGTTCCAAGGCCTTCCCAAGTCCAATGAGCTTGGACATGAAATTTTAAAACTAGACTCAACTTGAGCTCGACCAATCTAAACTCAACTTGAACCAAAAAAATTAAGTTGTAAGCCCATTCAGTTCAAGCTGAACACATGGACATGTTTATCACTTCTATACAATTGATTTACATATGGTTTTCAAAAAAATATAATTGATTTACATATTTGTATTAGTCATGGTGTGATAACTTTATATTTTTCATATATAGAATTTGTATAACATGATGACTTTGATCATCTTAAATCGATCAAAAGTGTGTTTCAATGCAAAAGCAGATTCGCCAGCATTTCAACCATAAAATTGCTACATTTGTTACACAATTAGGAAGGAGAAAAAATACGAAGAACATATATATTAGAGGTTAAACACATCAAAATATTGATGTATTTTTTTAATCGATGTATTTATCTATTAATATATTATTTTCATTGCCATTGTAGTGCACTGTATGCTTCTAGTTCTTTTTTCTTTTGGATTTAAGGCTGCATTCAATATGCCAATATCTACTCAAAGATTGGCTTATGAGTAGCAATAAATATGCCCATATCTAACAAAAAAGATAAGGTAAGGTTGTAAGGATCGCATTTGAAAGGGGCTACAACTACAAATAATCTTTATAATTTGCATTCTTTTTAATGTAGAATAATCCTTATATACATATATATTTTTATTACAGTGGAGAATTTTATGCGAAGGCATGAAGTTACAAAGAAACAAAAAAAAAATCAGCTTTATTTTGATGTGGTTCAAGCTCATGACCATCTAAGCGAAAATATTTCTTTTTGAAGCTTTCAAATTATGGACTATACATCAATTTGGATATACCAACGTCTGCTTTATATTACGTACCACTTCGTTAAACATCAAGGAATTATACCATTTAATGTTTAATTATTTTTTATTTGAAGAATCAGCGTTAAAGTCTGGGTGGTGTAGTTGGTTATCACGCTAGTCTCACACACTAGAGGTCCCCGGTTCGAACCCGGGCTCAGACAATATATTTTATGTTTTGCATTATATTTTTTTTATAATTTATGAATTTATGATTATTCTTATCCCAATAAATAACTTGTCTGCCCAATTAACGAGCACGGTTGGTTTCTTCACACGAGAGACAATCTAGAAGTTTCGTCGTCGCCGTTTTCTGATACCTTAACAATTTCCCCATTTCTTCTCCCGATTTTTCATTCCAATAATTTTTGAAATTCTCCATTTTGATTTTTCGTTTTCGTCACAAGCCCTTGATCTGATCATCGTAGTATTGATTCAGAGCATCAAAATCTGAGAGAAGAACATGGATTGGGGAACTGTAACCGGTGAAGATCTAATCGCTGCTTTGAGAGAAGTTGACTGGTCGACTCCGCCTCGTCCTGTTTATGAATTTTTCTCCAGATTCACAATTCCTCGATCCTACCCTAAGTGGAACAGTCGCTTCAAGTGCAATCTCTACTAGTAATCGCCCCACCCGTCCTATTTCTTTTCAATTCAGATTGCGCTAAGATGTTGATTTATGTTGTTGATCTTTTTTGCAGCTATAGGACCAACTATTTCCTGTTGATCGTGTTGGCTCTTGGTAAGCAAACGGAATCATGGTTACAAATGAAGTTGTTGTTAATTAATAAGATCGGTGCCTGAATTATTACCTTTTATCTATTTGTAATTTCATTTTGGTTGTAGCTGTTGCATGTCTCATGAAACCGATGGCTATTCTTGCATCTGCACTGACAGTTCTCAGCATATCGTTTCTTAATGATAGGTGAGCTGCTTTTGCTGCTTAATTTTTCTCTGTTTTTGGTTGTTGACCGGGTGGTGTTGTATGGGGGCGTTCTTGTTATAGAAATTTTGTGTCTGAGGAAATTATTTGTTGTTTTCATGTGTTATCTTAGAAGATAGGGAGATAGGAAATTAGCTGGTCATTTGGAAATACTGCTGATGAGTTTTGTACTTTTTAGATGTTCTTAGAATGTATTTTTCCCTTAATGATTGCTTAGCTGCTTTTGCTGTTTAACTTATTTGTTTTCGTATGTAGTGGGGAATGGTGTTAGTATTGTATCATTTGGGTAACTGTGGTATTTGAATTACATACATAGCTAAGCAAACTGCCCCTTAGTTTTTAGTTTGTTATTTGTCAAAGATTGGTGGCCCAAAGATGGGTTCTTCAGTTGTAGATAGTTAAGATGAATTTTATAGTTTTAGAAGTTCTTATCATAATATTACCTTAATAATGGATTAGCACTCAGGACTCCTCCCTTTATTTTGGTTTCTGGAAACTTGGAGGTTTGTATATCTTTTGTTCATCTGTAAGCTTGTAAATTCTAATTTGGATCTGGCATGATCATGCAGTAATCATTTATGTTTGTTATATATTGCTATATTTTCTGCTATTTTCCTTCGAGATTAAGCTGAATTTGTGTGTTGCTTATTGATAAGTTTAATGATTTTGTTGATACTTGATAAAAGAATGTAAGATATTTGCTTTTGGGGCATCTGTTGATCTTATATTCAAGGGTGGTTTTGCGTGCATATTATAACCATTGATTCAAGGATATTTATTTCCTTTTATGGATTGTTTCTCTATGTTTTTTCATTTGAAGCTTTAGGCCTATTTTGTTATCTTTTAGGTGACAAATTGCTGCTCCATTAGAGCTGATTAGGTTTTTATTTGATTAGTTTATACATCATCTTGAATATATGACTACCTGATGATATTATTAAGAGTTGGATATGCAGTTTTGCAGTTACTTTCAGTGAGAAGGTTACAAGAACAATGAGAAAGATATCTCCCCATTTGGCAGCTAAAATGAGACCTCCTCACATGTAAGTGGGCTTTAATTTTGTTTTTTTTTAATTTATATATAATCTTGTGTATTAGATGGAAGTTATATTTACCAAAGTTTTGATACACAGGCCTGTTATTCGTGGTCGTCCATCTTCCAAAAAATCAGTATACATATGTGGCCACCCACGTGGGGTTTTTATCCTTCTATTCTCAACTGGTACCTAAATCTCTTGTAGCTCTCCTCTAAATCGCTCAGCTCTAATGGGTTGTAGCTTGGTCAACTCAACTATTCTTTGATTTCTTTTTACAGCCAGCTTTATTCTGTGGTACACCTCCGGCAGTCTAATGTTCATTCTGTGGGCTCTTGGCATTGGTCTCTTTGGTAAGTTAGAAAGTCTTGCATTTCCTTTATAAAACGTTTCTTGAATCCCTTAAACCTTTTGGATTTGGCTGCAGCTATTGTGCTTCATGCAAGCATGAGAACACCCAATCTGAAGGCTCGACTCAACACATTCCGTGAAGAATTCCGTGCTGTATGGCGCAATTATAGTGATATTTGAACATCTGAAAGTGTTCAGCAGAACAGAAATAGTGTGCATCCTGATTGGCAGGTTAAATTTTCGAGTTGAGTTTCCAAGTATTTCTTTGTAAATGTAAACAGTTCTCTAGTTATTTTAAAGGAGACAACTGAGGATTTGGTAGCTGTTTTCTTTACAATCCTATCTGCTTCCCTTCTCTACCTTGCCTTTAATGTTTTCACTTATGGTTCGTTCTTGTAGATTATTTCTTATCCGACTTTTGCCTGTTTGAGAATAGCCTGAACCCGAGTCATGAGCTAGTTATTTTACTCGGCATTCATTTTTTATGAATTTGGAAGAGCAGCTTGTAAAATTTGATAAGTTGATTAAGGCTGCTATGATCTAATAGCACAGAGGTAACGGAGGTTTAAACTCGCTTGGTCGATTGATAACTGGTTTGCCTGTGTAGGATTGATTTATAATGAAATAAATCTCTTCGTGTGTTGAGTGAGTTATATAATATATATTGCCATTTTTTATTTTCTTTTCATTTGATAAAAATTCATTTTGATTTGAAAAATGTCTTCACTATATTTTTATATAATCTTAACTCTTTCTTATGCACCCTTTTTTTTTATGTTCCTTGAATAGGATTTTCCATAATGTACGAGTCTATTGCCAATTCTATTTTAGATGTTGGTGATGGCACAAAAGCATGGTTAGTGTTGGTAAATAAGTGAACGCAAACTTTAGATAGCATCATGTTTAAAAGCGAAAGAACAGTTGATTAATTTTTTAATGAGTAATAGTGGATTAATAACATCACTGTGATATATGCTTATTTGTTCGTCTTAAGTACCGATCCCACTACTCCCAACTTTACACTCAAGGTGACAGAACATTCAGGTTTTAAATAAGCATAAGGTCATTCTTTTAGTGTGAAAAAAGACTTGATATGTACAAAAGGGTTCCAAATTTTAGCCTTGATTATATCTCGAAATTTGTATTGAGAGATATTTTTTCACATCATCATTTGTATAATTTTAAAACACGTATTAGTTATAGTTAGTTAATCAATAAATTCTAAAAATATGTCCATCTCTTTTGTGGTTAGGTCATGTTTTGTTCTAATATCCATTGATACTTCATGTTGTAACTAGTTGTTTGCTAATTTTTTATAGATAAGTAGTGGTTGGTAGAAAATATGGAAAAAATATGTTTCTATGTAGAAAATACTTCAAATTATATAATGAGAACAGCAAAATTTATAAATAACAACTAATCTAGTAATAATTAGCCTTGTAATTTACTAAATTTTTATATTATTTTAATCCCGTTGTCAATCATGCACGAAATATTTTTGTATCAAAACTTCCATCTTTCCATTATTGTTGTGTGTAAAATACTTTGAACTGAACTATCATTGAGGGTCTAATTTGGGATAGTTTTTCCTGGTTGATTTTTTGTACAGCTAAATTGTCAAGCTTTTTCCATGCTATCATTCTAAAAACCTCTAAAAATTTTCCTGATTAATTAGTATTAAGTGTGAGACAAAACATGTAGTTGTATTAAAATGGCCTCAAGGAATCATTCATTTGAGCAAAATAAATGTGGCATCATTTTTGGGTCGGCTTCCAGTCTTAGTTACCCAGCCTATTGAAAGGCCAGTCCCTGTTTGGCCCATTCAGTTAAAAGGAGCCCGTAACCAGCCTAGGCACGTGCAAAGCCTGAAACACGTATCGCGTAGCCAATGACCCGCATATAGAACAATAATTCAGGTGACGCTTCTAATGGCGCGTGGTAATCACGCTTCTGTGATGGTATTGCTATTCACTGGTGCCTTTTAGTCAGTCATCTGTTCTTCTTGCCTGCTTCAGGTTTTGCTTAGAATCCACGAAAAGCTTACCCTGTTCTCGATTCCCCTCTTTTTTCTTTTCTCTTTTTGCCGCTGAAATCTTGATTAGGTTTCGAGTAGAAATGAATCTCTAGTTTGTAAAAAAACAACTGCCTTTTTGGTTTCTCGTTTCCTCTTTTCGCTGGATCTCTGATTTCGTCCATGGATGACTCTTACAACAACGTTTCTTCTAGCCATCTACTCGGCTCAGTACCTGTAAGCTTTAATTTCTCCTTCCTTTTCTTTTTCTTATGCATTTTGTTTGTCTTTAATGTATCTCATTGTTTTTTAGGGTGACATTGTTCAATATCTTTGTATTCTAGTTTCAGTCTTTTCAATTCGTTGTTTCTTGGATTTAATTTTGAAATAATCTTGATCCTATTATATTGCACTATGCGGAGTTGCGGACACCTTATCGTTTTTTTTCTGTTCTAACAAGTCAATGCGTATTGAGATTAATAAATTGTTCAGCATATTTGCCATTGCTTTGTCAAGTTAGATATATGAATCTCATCTTTCCATCGAGTAATTTTATTTTCCTTTTCTTCTTTTGACTGAAATGCAATTGACTGTTGACATTGATGATTTGTGCGTTTTTATGTTTAATTTGATTATTCTGTTGTTTTTCTTATGCTTTTCATTATAGGCTGTGATCAGTGAAGAAAAAAGTACCACTAGTTATGAAGGTGTGTATTCTTTTTATTCTTTTAATCTTTTTCATGTTATATTTTGTTGTTTTAACAATGATGAAGTCATGGGGAAAGCTAATAGTTCTAAGGAATCAAGTTATTAACTATGACATTAAATGCAGCCCCTGAAGCCAGCATGCAAATTTTCCCTCCAAATAATGGTGGTGGAGGTGGCAACAGAGGTTATCAAACTCTTGGAAATCAACCTGGTATGGTTACTAACAATATTATCTTTTCTAGTCATTTTTTATTTCATGTTTTACTGAAGTTTTTAAACTTTGTTGTGTATATCTGGGCTAACCATATCTAATCTTGGCCACTACTTAAATTTTTTGAGGAATAGATTACAGTTTTTGGTACAGTTGATAGTATAATATTTCTAGGGTGTCAGTGACAGACTTTTCATGTAGTTTTATTACACTTTAGGCAACTATGTCCCAAATAATGAGTAATGACTTACACTCGTAACTAAACATAGATGGGTACGTCCATTCACTGTTGAATCAATTTTTAGAAGAAAGCTCTTAAAGTGAGCTGTTACCTAACCTTAATGCATTTTTACTTTTCTTAGTGAAACCTTCATTCTTTTCTTACTCTCGGATAAGGTAATATGTGTACTTTTTGTTTTTTCTTTAAAGACATATATGCCAGATTTATGCTTTTCTGTTTCACATATCTCACTTACCCGTATATTGGTGGTTGACAATGATTGGTTCTAGAGAGACTGCATGCTTTCAGAAGACATAAGTTTTGAATTTTCTAATGCCGGTGAGACTAGCAGATATTTTTTAGTCAAATTGGGAATAAATAACTCAGTTAGGAATCATTGGAATTAGGATGTTAAGAAGCACTCTGAGAGTCTGAAACATCAAATAGTTATAATAAAGTTGAATCCAACACATCATTTTAAGATACAGGGTTCTTACTGAGGAGTATTGTTGCATTATGCAGGTCTTTGAGGAACATTAATTGCCCAATTCTTCAATTTTGTTGATATTGGTTGCCATTTGTTTACTCGATTTTAGCGGTGAATCATTGTATGCTGCTTTCCATCTGCATAGCAGTAATTCTCTCATTCAATGTTCTTCTCATTTGTGCAGAGGGATTTGAGCAACAACCACCAAACAACTGGAAAGGGGTTTTTAGTGTCTCATCCTACATTCAATATTTTAATGTAGACACAGACATTGTGATAAACAGAATGATGAGCTCTTTTTATCCTATTGGTGGGGATTTCTTCAGCAAGATAGATGCAAATCCAGATATGTAAGTTGAGTTAACCTCTTTTCTTTTATTCTTTCCCCTGTTACCAGTGTGTTAGAATCAAATATCTATTCATATTGTAGAGAACGTTCCATGTTTGAAGAGAAATTTCAGTGTATTTTCAAACACTAAATTGTGAGGTTGCATTTCCCTCTTTGTATGCTTTCTTTTTTATGCGGTTGAAGTATTTTCTTGCCTGTCTTCACATACCACTTGGGAATTTTGCCTTTTCTCGCTTTCGCTTGTGGCTAGTTGTAACAATACCTTGTAGTAAACATTTCATGTATTAGATGGACGGAATTCTGTTTGAAGGCATATTTTTTTGTATTTCTTGTAACTTATTGCAATTTTACCTTCACCATATGATGGGAAGTTTGTTACTCCTAAGAAAGGAAATTGTTGAAACCATATACTCTTCAATATGGTCAGAATAAAAGTTCACCATTCATTGTTTGTCAAAGATCACTATTCACTATATATCATATTACTATTTGTTCAACTTACAAGCAGTACCTGTCTCCAAATCCCCTACTGGCTCATAACATGTTACCCCCGCATGACTCCTAATTGAAGTTGTCATTTTTTTTTCATTTGACTATGAATTGTATATTTCTCAGCAACCTTAGAGTAATTGCAAAGCCACCAAATAAAGTTACATGTCCTTTGTTTATCTATAAATTTGAAGATTTGAAGATATTATATGAAATGTGAGATAGATATTGTAATCAGTAGACCTAATTTTAAATATGTTTATTTTCCTTGTAATCATTGTCTTAAACTGAAATCTACTGTTATGAAACCAAGTAGAGAACATACAGAAAACGATATTAAAGTTCTAAACGGTCTTATTGGAGATTACCCATTGTCTGGTTTTCTAAATATCTGTCTAATACTAGGTCCCTCCCACCTCCCCCCAATCCTACTTTTATTTCTTTCAACGTGCTTTCACGTTTGTAGAAGCCGCCATCGAAATGGGGAAGTGAAGGATAAAAGAACTGTGTGATATATCTTTTTTTTTTTCTGGATATTGTTTTAATATATAATAACACATGAAGCTGCTTGTCTAACCTGAGCATTTGATGGGCTAAATCATTCTATATTTACGAGATGGTAGATACGGGCTTGTGTGGATTTCAACTACTTTAGTATTTGTACTATCTTCTCTTGGGAACTGTGCCACCTACCTGATGCAGAAACGCAGTGAGACCAGCGCCTCGTGGAGCTTCGATGTGGGATATGTAAATGTAGCAGCGTGTGCTATTTACGGGTATTCTATTCTGGTTCCATTGGCATTTTTCTTCTTGCTTCAGTATCTGGGTACAAATGCTAGCCTCATTCGTTTCTGGTGCTTATGGGGCTATTCGCTCTTCATATTTGTCCTCACTTCTGTAAGTACTTGTACTACTACTAATAATTTCGTCAATACAATTACATGTATTCTAATTACTAACCATTTCCAAAATTTTCAGTTCCTATTGCTCATCCCAGTAGAGGCTCTGAGATGGATCATTATACTAGGGGCAGGTGTTGACTCAGCATGCTTTGTTGCTTTGAACCTCAAGTCATATATAGAAGGGAGTGACGTGTCAATTGTGATAGTTGCAGCATTCTGTTTGCAACTAGCTCTGGCAATCTTCATCAAGGCCTGGTTTTTCCCCTAAACCTCTTGCTTTTGCCACGTGTATCTGGGTATTATATGATATTGTCCATGGAGGAGTTTTGTGGTAGAGGAGAGCCAGCCATTATATTTTTGTTAACAGTATAAACTACTCGGTAGTTTAGTGACATGGAATTTGGGGGAAAAAACCGAAAATTGAATTATGTGGTGTGTGTTTTTACGCGTGCAATATGGATATAGTATTTTGGCTTTCTGTTTGTTTTGACCTAAAGTAGATGACAAAAGCTATTGCTTGTATTGGATTTTGTTGCAACTTCTTTTGTGATACTAAAATGGAATGCTTGAAATCAGTCAGAAAATTTAATTTGATGTGTGGAGAACTAAAGGTGCAGACATGGCCCATCCCAAGGGTTCGGACCGGGTCTACCGGGTTTTATCTCTAAATGCTCATCACAAACCTATCCCAACCCGCTAAAAATATTTTTGGGCTCGGGTAGTGTTGAGCTCGAGTTGGGTTGGGCTGGGTTTGGGTTTGCTCCATGAAATATGCATATATATGTTGTAGCAAAATATATTACATTAAAGGTACTTTACATCTATATTTGATATTAAAAATATATTACATGAAACTTTTACAATTTTTAACTCAATAACTTTATATTATATATATAAAAACCACTTTTATTATACAAAGAATGTGGGTCCGGCTGTTTACTAGGATTTTAGACTAATCCCACGTACAATTCATATATTGTGCGAGTTTTAGTGAGTGTGGGTCGGGTCGAACAAAAATAAAAAAATCAGGTACCAACCCGACCAATACATAACGGGCTTGGGCGGGCACAGAAGCCCATGAACAGGTCTAGACATGGGTAATGAGTTTCTTAAATGATTCTTTCTTTTAAAAAATAAATTGATTTTTTTTGCTTATTTTTTCACAATTGTCATTGCATTAAGTTTCACACAACTAAGGGTCATATGCTTTCCTAATCTGTTTTTCTGAAAGTTTTATTTTCAAACTTTTCTCATAAATAGTAGAGTTGATTTTGGAAAAAAAAGAGCTAGACAATTCTTAATTTAATAGCATGACGGACCAAACTATGTTGTTCCAAGTCATAATATGTATTTTTATAAAAAAAATTGTGAAAGCAATTTATTGGGATAACAGTTTGAAAAACAATAACAAGAACAAAATAACTTTTACTTTACAAAAAAACTAAGTAATTTTATAGCATTAGATGTGTATGTATAGTTGCTTATAATCTAACTAGTTTATAACTCATTTTTCGAAGTGTTTTGATAATTATTTGTTAACTAAGAGTCTTAGTCTAGGCATGAAGTCCTGCATTATACCCTGAACTCATGTCCCTATTCAAT
Source organism: Euphorbia schlechtendalii (assembly GCA_949673415.1). Classification (NCBI taxonomy): domain Eukaryota; kingdom Viridiplantae; phylum Streptophyta; class Magnoliopsida; order Malpighiales; family Euphorbiaceae; genus Euphorbia; species Euphorbia schlechtendalii. Next base: position 11,918 of record CATIWQ010708777.1, read on the forward strand.
TTATGTTTTCTAGTGATAGTTTGATTATCTTTAACTTAATGCTTGTTTCTACCCAAGTTCTTCGTATACCATGAGTTTTGAAGAGATGTAGTGCAAGCAAAATTGAGGCTTTATTGATGGTTATGCTTGATTTGTCTGTTGTTTCAACATACAAAACTGTTTTGCCCCTTACCATATTCAGCCTTCAAACCACCCGTCTATGATCAATCTATATAAGCAATGACCGACGAAGGCCGTTGGTTACGTAATGAAAATAGTGAGAGTTATAGCAGCATGTTCTTATTTTATTAAAGAATATAGTTTATTAAATCAAATCAGAGACAATAACAACTTTAATCAAAGGTGGACAAAATCCTGTTACATGTTGAAGAATTACTTGCTCTAGCTAACAACTCTGGAGCATGATTCGCAGTCCAGTATACATAAATAATATAAAAAACTAAAAACAATTTAGCGGAGTTAAAACACCAGACATAAAACATAACAAAACACAAACAAACTAAACTTGCTTTTGCAGCAAGACAATCATGCCCTCGGCAAGACTTAACCTAAAAATAAAAGATAAACATTGTATCCTATATTTTCTCAATCCCAACTAATGATTTTGAAGATCCACAACCATAATAATTGGATATGATATAACATCAACTTGTGTTAAATATCTGAAACGATCTTGTTGAACGGAGATATATCTGCGTGTCTACTGTGAAAGATCAATAATATCTTGTCTAAAGGCTAATGAAGTCCAACCCAATTGTATATAAAGATTGAGTTATCTAGTAACAAATACATAATTGAATAAGATGAACATGTAGTGAGCGATAAACAAGTATTAGATGCGGATTATTCTCACAAAAAATATCAAAATTAAGAAAAAAGCAAGAAAACAAAGAGTATGAGGGAGAAAAAATATTGCTAGATTTTTTCTTTCCCCTAACAAACAAACTCACAAACGAAAGAATAATTCTCTTTGTAGCAACATGTTTTAGGTGCATAATATATACTATAATACTTGAAACAAATTATCGAAATCTTTTAAGGAAAAATATTCAATGATATTTAAGAGATCAAGAGGAAGGGATGCAAGATATCATTACTAGTGATTAAAAGTGCAAAATAATTTGTCATCCTAATGTGAGCATGAGATATTTGTTCTGCTCATAAAACAATAATGATTGTATTTTATTATCCTCGTGGGTGTTTTTGACCTATTGAGATTCCATATTCCTTTTGAAGAAGTTTCTTGCAAAGACTACGAGGAAAAAATTTAAATTTTTAAAGTTGACGTCATTGGTATCACTTTGATACCAATACCGACCTCACATAAACATCGGGGCTGATCTATTGAAAGTCAGCAAAAATTCTACTTTTGACCATGTGTCTGAACCCATGCTCAGAAGAGCTAGGTTTTGAAGATAATAAAATAATATTTTTTCATAGAATATGTTGTATATGTTAAGCCAGAGTCTTGAATGCTCATAAAATTTTAATTTCAAATCTGAAACATATTTGTACTGTTACTCAATATCTCATTACTCATGAAATTGTGTAAGTATTTTATTAATATATCATATCCCACATCATGTCACGTGAACAGACATCCAAAGTAACAGCTACTTTCTATACTCCAAAAAGAAAAGATCACCTATACACCTGACTTAGATGTGACTTTTTTTTAGAGTTGAGTCTAATAAAAAATGTCATTTTTAATCCTTCAAATTATTCATTACTCTTGGCAATAAGAATATTGTTGCGCCAAAAAGAAAGGAGAGTGATCAGAGTTTTGTGGAGTGTGTTGGTATTGTAGGCTTAGTATAATCGCTCAAAAAGGAGGTAAATGAATTTTACTTGTTATAATTTTGTTTAACCTTTTTCAAGTTCACATAAAAGATGATGAATGATGTGAAACATATTACAAACAATATGCTTAAAAGACACAAAACTGAACAACTCAAATTGGACTTAGTTTTGGTAAATTGATGCTGAGTAAAATGTACTCAGCTCAGATAGAAGAAAAGTTGAGTAAAAATAAGATAACGGATTTACGATGCTGGGTGATATTTGTGCTAACTTAAAAGGAATGTTGAGTTAGGGAATACAAGTTCAGACATAGCCTAACTCCAGTCCTCAGGTACCTTCCTCGAGCTTTAATCCACTAGTGTTAACTCCTTTAACCAGATGAAGAAGCCTTTGACATCTGGTAGATTTACAACTTGTACATTCCAAGCTAACTATCCCTCTAAGATATTTGAGTACCCTTCTCAAATCTGCTATCACTCAAACTATCTTAAAGGTGGAAGAGACGGAAACACAACTTAAAGATTACCAGTTTCTTTGCAGATTATGAGCTTAGCTATCTCTAAGCCTAATTTCTCTCTTAAAGATAAACAAATGCAGAATCGAGTGTTTGCTTTGAATTGCTTGAGGAATTTTGAATGCTGAGATGAATTGAATAAAGGTTTCAGCTCTTTAGGAATTCAAGTGATTCACTACTTTGTAACCGCAACATTAAGTCTCTTTTTATAGGTAAAGATCTTGAAGTAACCTTTGTAACTTATCGTTTGGACTTGGTTTTCATTTTCTCTTCTCTTCAGGTCTTCAAATTTTATCCCGTTGTGAGACACACTTGATTTTGATATAGACAAGAGATTTGTACATTGTAATACGAGATTAATTCATTGATTAATTTCTCGATAAGTTTGATCCTCAAGGTTTGATTTTGCCTGCTGGAGAGAGTGCGAGATACAACGTGGAACTCTTGGATAGGCTTGAAACCTTGATGTTGCAGCTTGGTGTGACAATCTTGAAATTCCAGGAGAATAAGATAATTCTTTAGACTATAGTGAGAATACGCCAACATTCCATACGCACACTTTTTAGCCTTGGATCACTTAATTATTTCCTTTTGATTTTAGTGACAAATCCATTTTGTAACATGAACTCATCAAACTAGAATATAATGTGACAAAATACATTAAAGGTAAATGGTGCCACATAGGTCAGCATAGTTTTAAGTAGAGTAAACTTATGTTGAGATATCTCTAAATATATTCCGATTTTGAGTTATTTTACCTTCCATTTTAACTCAGCAAACTAACTAAAACATCCTATGTCTTCTCTTCAATTAAGTATCGATCAGTAAGCTAAGTTAGTTTCCCTAAACTAAACTCTTTCTTACAACTTAATTTAAGACTCTACTTAGTACCTGATTAATTTTAGTCAGTTAATTGTTCCAAAACTCAAGATGCTGTGAGGTATCATTAAGTTGGGCTTAACAATCTCTCCCATTTTGGAAAAAATAACAAACTAAGTAGTAGTATAAATTAACTTAGTAATAATTTATTAAGATGAAATACCTAGTGTGAAACAAGACTCCCCCATGCTGAATGATTTCCTTTCAGTCAACAAAAACTCCCCCATACTTAGTGAACTTCTCTTAAATTGGGGCTTGTCTTGGTTAGCTTCTCCTTTGGTTACTCTCACGTGTTTCCTGTAAAACTTAATTAAGCAAGTAATAGTATGCAATAAATTAAGAAGATATTAACTTGAACAAATAGTTGTAATTTTCATTGATAAATTAAAAAGTACATGGAGAGTGTCATATACTAAGTTCTAAATTTCAGAGCCATTACAACTATTGCTACAGCTCCAGCTCCATCTAACTATCTTTTCTACTAATTAACACTGGCATTGATTTTGCTATTGTTATTGTTGCTTCTACTCTTGTTGTTACTCTTTGCCTTATCTCTTAGGGAGTGTGGTCTTGTGATAGTTGGATTTCTACTAACCTCTTGATGTTAATTTCTCTCCTTTTATTATCTGCTCTACCACAAGTTAGTTGACACATACAATTAAAAAGTCCAAAGCTTTAGTGAACAACTCTAGTTTCCCTATGAGAATTGGATCAATACCAGCCTCCAACTACTTTTTTTAAGGGTTTGAAAGAACATCCTACTTGTTTAGCTGAGTAAGAAGGAGGTGGTGAGTCCTATTGAGGTTTACAATAAGATTAAACCTTGACAAGAGAACTTTTGATAACACTAAAGCAGTCCACGAAAGTCTCATGTTGATAGTGTTATCTTCAACTAGGCCTTGATATCTATGATTCTCGATCCCAAAGCTTACGAGTTTCTTGATGTATAGTTGATATCCTTAACATCCTCTAACTCAGTGTCCATTAACGCCAAAATTTGCTCTTGCATCAAGTTAACCTTGTTAACCATAATATTCAGCTTCTTGTACACAGTATAAGCATTCTCTGGATCAAGTGATGAGGTTTTAGAAGATTAAATCTTGGAGATATTTGTAAGGAGAACCATTTGCGAGTCTTTGATAACATCTTTCATGTTGGAATTGATCACAACATAAATCACATTTTCTTTTTATTCCAAAACAAAAGTGACAGAGGTTGCCATCTTAGTAAATTTCATAACTTTCTCAACCTTGTCATTAACTTTCCTAACAACATCAGATATCTTCTCCAAGGTGCTTGAGATTGAGTGTTGGATGTCTGTTTGAGCATTCAAATTACTCATTATCTCTTTCAAAAGTTTATCAATGCTAACCTTGATCTTTGATTGCTCCTCTCCAAACTGATGGAAATGGACATTTTGTTCTGCTAGATTATAGTTAATGTTACTCAATTGGGTTATTGCTACATCTAAGTTTCCCTCACCTTAGTGGCTACAATATTTACCAAAATGTTGGATGTTATGATAACAGAGATGGTATTGGATAGTTGTGTTGCGGAATCCATCATTGCAAATTAAATAGTGGCCATTTTATCTACCATGCTTTTAGCACTCTCCCTGGAAAATGGTTCCTTATTACAAAAATAATCCCTCTATCTTCTTAAATTCTCATAATAAATGGAATAAGAGGGAATACTGGTGTGCTAGTTAAATTCTGTAATTATAACCTTCTTCTTTTTAGCACTCTTCATTAATTCTCCAAACAGTGGAATATTACTAATTATCGCATCCAACTCAACATTGGATTTAAGAGAAGGATATTTAGTCCTTTCAATCTCTCTTATCATAGCTAAAATGGATGCATCATCAACATCCTCTTGGATGTGATCTCCACCTATGATTATTGCTTCATTAACTATAAAATTTACCTCAACACCAAGAACATTTGCTTGCTCAATGGAGTTCTCAGCTATTTTACCCTCCTTAGCATAGTTCTTAGTTTGAGGGTGGATATAATTAGCAAGATAAATGGTTTAGGTTGTGAAGTAGAGGTTGGTTTAAAACTTACAAAGGGTGGAATGGTGTTTGTGGTTGTGTTTGATGGAGGGGGTGAAGAAATTTTGTTTAAGGATTTGGTTGTTTTGGTGAAGGAGGAGTAGTCTTTTAGGTGAAAAAAGGGTGATTTAGAAGGTGAAGGTTATAAAGAAAGGATTTTTACAAGAGAGGAAGGAGTGATTTTTGGTGAAGGGTTTGGTTTAAAGAAGAAAGTGAAGGAGGTGGTGAAATATGTATTTGGTAGGTTGTTATTTGATCCAAGATAGGATCATCTTTAGGTAGCTCAACCTGTTGAGATTTCATTTCCTGGTCCTTTTCATTCTCTTTAGATTTCTAAGCAAAAGATTGCTAGCTGATTTCTTCTAACTATTTTGCATCACTTTCAACTAGGTGCAATTAATTTTTAGCTCTCTTTGGAGCACTTTTCTTCTTTTCAATTCTCTTAAGCTTCTTCTCAACTTCTACAAAAGGGGTAAAAAATTCCTCCTTTTCTATAAACTTTCTCTTCTTACTTCTCAGCTCTACTTCAAGTTGAGCAATTGATATAGATTTTTCTTTTGTAGCTTCAGCACTCACAGGAGAAAGTTTATACTGAGTTTCAGCCTCTTCATCTTCAACCTACTGCTCTACCCCACTTCTCTTTCTTAGTTTTAAATTCTTTAGCACTCTCTCCATAGGTGCCTTAGCCTTCTTTGCCACAAGGCTACTTCCCTTAGCCTTCTTCACTGGTGAACTATTTCCAGCCTCTTTCACCTTCCTAAGATGCACTCCAATAGAAATGTCATCCTCTGTCTCATCTATAGCTTCTCCAATATAATACCCTTCAAATTCTGAGTCCTCATCATCCTTATCTACGGTAATTGGCAACATATTTGGCACCACTCTAACCTTTTCGAACTTAAGATCATGGATCCTTATATATCTAGAGTGCAATGATAAACACTGGAGCCTCAACATCCACTCTAAGTCAATGATCTTCTCTACTAATAGGATTGTGTTTCATCTTGCCTTTCATACCCATTTATGTTTACTCCAAGGTCCTTCACAATAGCAATAACTAATTACCCATAATGGTGTATGGTTGTTACCTGGTCTAGTGGTTCAAAATCAACACATGCCAATGTCACTACTTCCCCTCTACCATGTGGCAGATCACAAACCTCTCAAAATTGCTGCAGCTTGAGAGTGACTCTGTCTTGGGCAACAACATTTTGATCAAAAGCTCATGGTAAGATTTTTCCCTCAAAGTAAAGCCAGATACCTTCAACTCCTCAGATTTGTGGTTTGCAAGTTGCTCAAATGTATCAGGGCTGATGACATTATCTTCATCTCTAGACTTTCGCAACTCCGTACCCTTGTTGCACATCCCATGGATATTTTCGATCAACTTTGCTGAGATAATAAGTGGCTTCTCCTCTAATTCTATTGCCAAAAGGTTAGCATGACCTTGAATGATGTACATGCTTGTGTAGAACTTATGCATAACCTCATTGATTGCTGGTTCTGAAGAGAGAGAAACCCCCTTAGGTTTTGTTGTTTGATGACTCATGCTAGAATATCATTTTTCACCAAGGTGTGAGCATCAATGGTGTGAACCGACCCATACTGACTTTCATCATCACCCATTTGGTTAGGGTGAAGATGATTCCCTTCTCTAGCATTATCTTCTCAATAAAACCAGTATTGTTGAGGACGAGATTCCTCTGAAAATGGCGAGCGAGTACAAACTCATACTCATTGAGAGATGATTAATCTTCATTACTCTGAGTTACCATTGATTTGAAGTCTTTGTGAGTTTTTGAGAACTAAGGATATTCAAAGAGAATAAACGTTTAGAATTATTTAAAAGCGTAAGAACTATTCTCCAGCCTAAATTCTCCTTTTATAGTCTTTCAATTCTGCAACAGCTAACGTATCTCTTCCACAAGCCAAGATCAAAGTGAACGGTGAGATTGAATAATTATAAACCGACTTAATAAAATGCAATAGTTTTTTTAAAATGGTTGAAATTCAAAATTCCTTTTTAATAATAAAGAAACTTTAAAATATCGTGAAAAAAACTATTTCAAATTTACTAAGCTGAGTGAATACGTGTTACCTTGGTCAAAATAAATTTGAAATAGGTTCTTTGAAACTTAGCAATTTTTTTGAGATTTCTTCAAATTGGATTTGTCATGCTAAGAGTTTTGAACTACTCCTTTGCAATTGACTTTGTAATATATCAGCAAGCTGCTCCTCTGAATGAACATACTCCAATTTGACATCTTTCCTTAGCACATGATCCTTTATGATGTGATGTCTTATATTAACATGTTTCATCCTTCTATGCTGAACTGGAATTTGGATAAGTCTATCACACATAACTTCAAGGAATTTAGACTTTGTACCATAATCTTCAAGGTGTTGGTTAATCCATAACAATTGTGCTACACAACTTCTTGCTGCCATGAATTTTACTTCTGCAGTGCTGGGTGCAATATAAGTTTGATTCTTGCTATACCATTAAACTAGACATTTTCCAAGAAAATGGCATCCTTTTGTGGTGTTTTTCCTATCAAGTTTGTCCCTTTCATAGTCAGCTTATGTGTATCTTCTAGGTGTGAAGTCTGAATTGTTTAGATACCAAAGTTTTGCAACAATAGATACTTGCAAATACCGGATAATTATTTTAACAGTAGATAAGTGAGATTCTCTAGGGTCAGCTTGATAACGAGCACAATAACATACATAACATTGAATATTAGGTCCACTAGAAGTTAAGTAAAGTGGAGAATCGGTAATACCTCTGTAGAACTTATTGTCTAAAAGCTCACCAACTTCATCCTTGCTCAGTATAGTGTATGTGGCCATTGGAGTTGGCATTAGCTTATCTTTCTCCATATCAAACTTCTTCAGATCTTTCTTAGAATTTTTTATTAGCTGATGAAGATTCCATCATCACTTTGCTTGATTTGCAGACCAATGAAGAAATTCAACTCTCCCATCATTGACATTTCAAACTTGCTCCTCATGTGTTTGTTGAACTTCTTGCAAAGTCCTTCATTAGTTGCTCCAAAATGATATCATCCACATAGATTAGTACTATCAACACATCATTCTTCTTATGCTTGACAAATAAAGTTTTATCTGTTTTTTCTTTAACATACCCTTTGTTGAGAAAAACTTAGTTAGTCTTTCATACTAAGCATAACACCTTCTTCCGCTTGTATAAAAGCTCTAGATGCTTTGAATCTTCAAATCCAGGAGGTTGGTGTACATATACTTCTTCTTGAATGAATCCATTCAGAAAAGCACTTTTAAGTCCATTTAAAACAATTCGAAGTTCATATGAAATGCAAAAGCACAGAATCCTGATAGTTTCAAGTCTCGCTACTAGTGCATAGATTTCACACTAATCGATTCTTTCTTGTTAATTATAGCCTTGAGCAATGAGTCTGGCTTTAATTTTGACAACATTATCATCTTCATCTAATTTCTCTTGGAAGATTTGGATTTGGAACTTGAATCTCCATATTGGGATGTTGTTGCTGAGTTTGATCATCATCGTTGAAATTAATTGAAAGATCTTCATTAGCTTTTACTTCCTTAGTATTTTGCTCTTGTGGTGAGTTGGTAGCACAAAGGGTGGCATGCTGAATTGATTTGCTTCTTCATCAGCATTGATGGTTCGTCTTCATGCATTGTTAATTTCATCAAAATCTACATACATAGACTCTTCCAATAGGCCAATTATATTGACATATATTCTATATGCCCTATTGTTTATTTAGTAACCCAAGAAGATACCTTCATCCACCTTAGTATCAAACTTATCTAGCTGTCCTTGGTATTTAGAATAAAACACCTACAACCAAATGATCTGAGATAACCAATCTCAGGCTTACTCCCTCACCAAAGCTCATAAGGAGTTTGTTCTATAATTGGGCGAATTAAAACTTGATTAAGAATACAATAGGTTGTGCTAACAGATTCTCCCTAAAAGTACTTTGGTAGATTGTTATCACTCAGCATGGATCTTTCCATCTCAACTATAGTTCTATTCTTCCTTTTAACAATCCCATTTTATTGAGGAGTATAAGGGGAAGAAAAGTTATGGTCAACACCATGCTTTGAAAAAAAATTTCAAAATGGAAATTTTCGAATTCTCTTCCATGATCACTCCAGATTCTACCAATTCTAATTCCTAGTTCATTTATTATCTAATTATTGAGTTTAACATAAGACTCAAAGGTTTCATCTTTTTTACAAAGCGAGATTACCCAAGTGAATCTCGTGAAGTCATCAAATAAAACAAGAGAGTTTCTCTTTCCACCCAAGCTCATAGGCTGAACAAGGCCGAAGAGATCTAAGTGTAGGAGCTAAAGGTCTCTTAGTTACTATGTTGTTAATTGATCTAAATGATTTTTCATACTTCTTACCAAGTTGACATGCTGAGCAAAGTTTGTTTTTTTCAAAGTAAATACTAGATAAACCCTCAACTAGTTTCTTTTTGGCCAGTTTGGATAGAATGTTCATATTAATATGACTCAACCTTCTATGCCAAAGCTAAAAACTTTCCTCTTTAGATACAAAACAAACATTACTAGAGCCAAGGGCTAAGACAAATCATATAAACATTATTAACTCTAAGAGAATAGAGAATAGTTAGATCAATCTTATAGTCAATTACTTAGAATCATGCTGAGTTAAAAGTAACCTTCCTACCTTTGTCACAAAGCTAGGCTATACTTAGCCAGTTGAACTTTAGTCATTTGATAAGAGAAACCTCTTCGATTGAAGGATTAACACCCACAATACAATTTCCAACAATCTTGCCTTTTTTATTGTCTCCAAAACTGTCACTTCCATTTCTTTTGAGCTCTAATGTGATAAAATTCTTTTTATCACCTATCATATACCTCAAGAAACCATTATCTCAATACTAAATTCTAGTGTCATCAGCGTATCTCAGGCTCACCTGCAAAACATTTAAGTTTTCTTAGGTAGCCATGCCTTAGGGTTGGGTAGTCCTCCCTTGTTACTAGTGCTTATCATACTCCGATTGTACTCATTATGATAACCATTTTTATATCTACAGAGCACTGTTACATATCCATCTTTTCCAAAAATACACACACTTTTTTTGGTTTGGGCTGGCTCGCTTTCTTCTTTGGAAAATCTTTCGTTTCCTTTTTAGAGTTGTGATTTTGATTATTCAGAGTTGAACAGTTGGTTGGAGATGCTACGCGTACTTCTTTCAAAGTTGTTAATTCAACAATTAACTTGGCTAATTTCTTAGTGAGATTGTTGTTATATTCCTCATGATACTTAACTTTTTCTTGAAGAAAGCATATATCAAGAGATGAGGAAGAAACAATGTCCTCCAAGTCTTCACATATCCTCACTAGTTCTTCAATATTCTTTCTTGACTTGTGGATCTAATTCATCACATCAAAGAGTATCTTAGCAAATTCATCCATAGATAAAGGAAGTTCAGAATATACCTCAATTTAGGTGTATTTCCCTTTGTACTTTTTGACACTTTGGTCAATAGCGGAATTGTTGGCCTTATCCTCTGATGCTGAGAATTCACCATCATTATCTCCAATTGCCATAAGGCAAAGATTGGTAAAATCTTGTAGTTCTTCATCAGATGATGAAGATTCTTCATAGTCATGTAGCTATGAAAGCTTCATTCTTCTTACCAAATTTCTTATTAGATTTGTCCTTCTTGTTCTTTCAACAGCTCGATTGGATATGAAATTTTTCTCCACAGTCAAAGCATCTGATATCTTTATTGAACTCTTTCTTTGGTATTTCCTTAGTATCCTTCCTATTCTGAGTGAATTTTTTCTTGGAAAACTTATTCTTCTACTTTCTATCTTTCTACATAAAGCGTTTGAACTTTCTGATCAACAACTCCATTTGTTCATCAAAATTTTTTTCAGATTCTTCTGATAATGAATCAGTTTTTAGAACAATTACAGTGGCCTCTTTCTCTTTCCCTTTGCTTTTCTTTGAGTCCTCATCATACTTTCTCAATGACATCTATCGAGTCACCAAGGTTCTAATAGGCTCATCATATTTATAGGTTTTCAAATCCTGAGCTTCCTTGAGGCACTCTTCTTGGTATCTCACTCCTTGGTGAGACTTCTTACTATCTTCTTGACCATCTCTTCCTAAGTGAACTTTCCAAGTCTTTTCAGTTCGTTGATGATGTTAATGAACCAAATATTCATGTTTTGTACGCTTACTTTGGCATTCATCTTGAATATTTTATATTTCCTTATCATCAAATTGATCTTAGTCTCCTTGACCTAATTTGTACCTTCATAAGTGACCTCTAGCTTTCCCAAATATCTTATGCAATCTCGCAACTTGATACCATGTTAAACTTAGTAAAGTCTAACGTACAATGTAAATAGTTAATGGTTGATGGTCCTCCTTTAGGATATTCTAAATTAGCATTATTATAATCTTCAGGTTTGTCAAGAACTCTTTGACCAATTCTTACTTCTGTTGGAATTAGACCTGTTCGCGAGCCGGAGAGCCCACTTCAATGGGCCGGGCTTGGACATTCATTTTTAAAAAAGTCCGGCCAGAGCCCGAACCCGTCAAAGCTCGAAAATTTATGAGCCGGGCTTGGTTTTTATATAAATACCCGAGCTCAGCCCGACGAATAATTTTATTTATTTAGTATATATTTATATATTAAATTTATAATTATTTTAAGATTTTATATTTTATCCTATTAAATTTTTAAACTTGATTACAATACATGTTACTAAGTTAAAGATTTTAAGTAAACAATACAAATATATTTAGAATTTAAACATATTTTGACTTTTTTATATTTTATCTATTAATTTAATAAAAAATACTATAACAATAAAAAATATTCATGGGCTTGGGTCGGGCTTGGGAATGACCTTGGTAGCTCGATGTGAGAGGACGACGTTCTACCCGAGCGATCGCCGCGAGGTGCCGGCCCCATGAGATGGGGCGTGGGGTTTTTCACAAGGTGAACATGCTTCGAAAAATGAGCTGCTCGGGGTAAAATGTTGTTTGAAAATGTGATTTTCAAGCTTAAAGACCCGAGACCTAAATCTCTAGTCTATAATACAGAGTCGCCACCCGGATCAGCTCTTCTAGGAAAATTTGGTACAGCTTAGATCCTTTTGCCTAATCCGTACCATAGAACAGAGATTCGGGTTCAAATGAGTTACCTATTTCATCTTCATTTGAGTTAAATTATACTTGATAGAAACAACGTTAATAATATTGGAACTATACTAGATATTTTCGGTTTGTGTCATAATTTATCACACATGCATAATACGGTAAGTAAATTGCGGAAAGTAAACACGTAGGAAATATAAATGCACCTAGTCCATGGGGGATTAATTACATCATTGGGTTGGGGGTTTTACAAATCGCCTAAAATACATTGATATCAAACAAATGTTACATTTTATTTCGAAATGAAAAGCGATACCCGAAGGAAATTAAATCCTAACATACATCTATCCTAAACTACCTGTATCCACAAAGGTTAGCATAAATACGACACATCACAAGTAGTTACAAGTATGCTCGTTTTGATTTGTGCAAGACCCGAACGGTCTAATTTAAAACATCGAAGAGTTTGAAATTTCTTTTTCATGAAAATGATTCATTTTATACAAATAAGTTTGTTTAATCATTTTTTTAGTCAAAATGGCACATGCGAATGTTTGTCGGGTCGATTATCCGAGAACTTCAATTCCATTCATCGGGTTAACGACATTGAATGGGCAGAACATGGGCAATTTCTATTTCATTTATATTTTTTCCATTTTCACCATCCAGAATAAACATATGATACAAACAAGTGAGACATGACTCTAGGAACTCAGAGGCTGCTTAGTCTATGAAAATCTTCGGAAAGTCCTCCTTGTTTCTTTAGTTTGGTTTGCTATTTTGTCAAAAAATGAAGAGTAAGTGCTACTCTTTTATGAAGAGAGTTAAAACTCCCTGAATGTGAGTCTCGGCAAGAGGAAGAAAAGAAGTAGAAATCCTTCTCCACTCAAGTTTAGACTTTTGAAAACTTAAAAACTCAGAAAATTACCGAAAACGGACTTAAAGATTAAAAACTTCTAAATGAGTAAAAAAATGCTTGTTGTAAACACTTGAACCAAGTTCTTATTGAGCTAGAATTCAGTAGAAAATGTCTTAAAAGAACTCTAAGCCTCAAGTTTGCTAAACTCTCAATATACATCACTGTTGGATTCTGAAGAATATATTGTTTTGTAACTTCTGAGTTCAGAAGAATGTCGTCTCAGAAGTACAAGGATTAATCAGAAGAACATGAAGATATGTCACAGAAGAATCACTCATCACTCAGACCGTGAAAAGGCCCCTCTAAGTATTGCCAAAGGTCAACTAAATCTTTCGACGCTAAAAAGTCAAAACAACTGACTTATCATTTAATGCCGCCGCACGCCTTGGGCTTACATCTGCTACAAAACAAAATTTGCTGCAATTTCAGGAATAAATCTCACCTACTATGCTAAAACACATCTGCAAGTACAAAGTGGACCTGCAAAATCAACCAAATACAGCATGGTGCAAATCAGACCTGGACGAGCTCTCTAACGAATTGTTAACAGAAACAAGACTGAGAGACAATGGCAGTATTTCTAGCAACGGTCCTTATTTCAACGGAAAAATTCTGTCCCTCTATACAAAGAAATTTTCCCGCATCTGAGAAGGTTGCCGAATCTTAACACAAGTACTAAAGCGAAAATAAATCTCAATCTGCTTACAACCTTTTCATAGCAAACATTCAAATCCCATCTGTTTGTAATTGAACTGACTGGAACAAAGTTCAGAAGTTCACAAAAATCATTTTTGCAAAACTATTGTAACTTACACTAAGCTAAGGGTATGATAGTGTAAAGGAGTGAAGTTCTAGTAAGAAAGGTACTTATTAGAGACGAAGCTCAGAGCCTCAGATATAGAAGGACGGAACTTCTATATTGGTATAGCTCAGTAAAGATTGTTGAAGGGTACTTCAATCAAGGCGTTGTAAAAGGTTTACTCTTCACCAGAAGAAGAGTTAATAGTGGATTAAATTTTGGACTGGAGTTTCCAAGGACTGGATTAGGCAGAGGCTGAACCAGGATAAAAATCGCTGTTTGCATTTCCTTACTCAGCTCATTTGTATTTGTGTTATTTTATTCCACATTAAAAACACATAAAACATAAAAAGGGATTCTGAGTAACATACGCTTACTCAGAAGCAACTTTAGAAGCATCTTTCTGAAGTTAAGTGTGAACTCGGAAAAGAGTCATTCACCCCCCCCTCTGACCTATTTTACACCCTTACTGGGTCCAACAGTTACTTTGGATTGTATTTCTTAGTAAAACCTACACCTCTTCGTCGGGCAGGCCGGGCCGGGTACGGGTACGGGTCGGGCTTGCCGGGCTTTTTATTAAAAATATTAACTCAAGCCCGGCCTAAGCCCATACTTTAGAATTTCGGGCTCGGGCCGGGCTTGAGCTAGGTTTACAAGGTAATTCCCAAGCCCGGCCCGGGCCCCCTCGAATAATTTTTTGTTATAAACTTTTTTATTGAATTAATTAGAAAAAATATAAAATAAATCAAAATATATTTAAATTTTAAACATAATTGCATTATTTACTTAAAATCTTTAATACTTGTTAAAATTTATTACAATCAAGTATATAAATTTAATAGAATAAAATATAAAATTTAAAATAGTTATAAATTTATTGTATAAATATATAATAAAATAAATAAAATTATTTGTCGAGCCGGGTTTCGGGTCGGACTTGGGTATTTATATAAAAACCAAGCCTGACACATAAAAATTCGGGCTTTGACGGGTTCGGGCTTAAACCAGGTGTTTGAAAAAAATAAGTGTCTAAGCTCGGTCCGTTGAAGTGGGCTTCACCCAGCCCGCGAACGGTTCTAGTAAAGCTGTCTTTTTTTCATCATTGCATTTTTCAAATGTATACTTGGATTGCCTGAAATTGAAATCCTCAAACCCAACATTATGGGACTGGAACTGAATCCCACCAAAGCCACTTTATTTTGGTTTTGTTTGAAAACTAAGAAATAATATTTTCATTTTGTAAAAAAACTGATTAATGAATAAAGTACATAATAAATATAGTGAGCTTCTAACCTCTAACGTCCTAACAAAGTGGTATTACATCAAATCTAATTTTGATGAATATTATATTAGTTGGTAGATGACTTAAAATGGCATTATAAATTTACTCAGATTTTGTTTAATTTCCAACCGTCTGTATGTTCTTAATTTAATTTATTAATGCCCACTAACCATTTTCAAATTCCCATGATCTTGACTTTTCATAACCACTTGCCAATCACCATATGAAAAGGATTTACTTATAGAAAACGGGGCAGATGAGTATTTAGCCTAAGCTCCTAAGTCTTAACCTTACGCTGAATCAAGACCGGGCAAAAGAAGAGTGTGAAATAAAATTAGCAATTGTAGGAACTATAAAGAATGTGCAATTAAATTAGAAATTTTAGGAACTAGAGAAAACAGAAAGTAAGAAAAAAAACTAGAATTCTATGATATAAAAGAGTTCTATAATATGAAAATAACAGAATTGATGGTTTTTTTTTAAATGGTAAATTTGTTTTTAACAAAATTAATCTTGCTTTACCTCTTATCACCATTTGAAGAGTATCACTGTTTTAAGAATCCCCACCTAGGTCCGCCTAGGCCCCGCATGGACACTATTATTTTGAGGGTTGCTGCCACACTGCGCTTAGCACTTAAACCCTGTCGACTAGCGCCTAAGTCTCGACTAGATCTCTGGAGGCTCTGGTCACCCGGCTAGCGCCTTGCGCTTCTTAAAACACTGACGATAATTGATCCAAAGATGTTAAGCAACATAGTAAAATTAACTATGTTGGGAATAAAGTCATATAGACCAAATGGCTACTATCATTTAGGATGGCCTTGAATAGCACATAACCGTGTGATGAGAACATCTTTTCAAACAAGAACATTTTGATAACAATTTAATCATCTTCTATTTCTTTTATTGATAACTCAGGAAATAAATTCTATCCAAGATGGTCTTATTGACATGGTTAATTGACTTTTTTTCCATTTATAATTTGAATAGTGAAATTGGAATGCAGGATTTCACGAAAAAAGTTAATGACACTGGAATGATTTATTTGCCCACTGGCTTACGATGATTCAAATATGGCTAAAGTTTCATTCGGCCAAGCTGCATGCTTCAACCACAGGCTATTTATTTACTACTCTAATCGCATACATATTCTTATTTAATGTATATTATCGGAGTATATAATTATATACTAACAGCTCGTCAACAAGAAAAAAAAATTTGTTACTCTTTGCCAGATATCAAATTACATTTTTTCAGCATACTTGTGCAAACAAAAGTAGACATCATTCATTAAGCATACTCAAAGAGAGAGAGTTGATATCTTTATAAAAACCACATGTGGCCTAACAAGTCCCATGACACGAGTCAAAAGGGGACCACACAAGAAATCGTCTCGTGGCATAATTCCGCCAAACATAGGCGATGAGCCAAAAGCGGACATATCAACAACCGTAAGAAATAATCCTATGGCAGCATATCGCATAGCCGACGAGCCAAAAGCGGATCTATTTAGACAGTCACATCGTCACATGATGGTAATGATCTGGATATTATATTCGCCTCAATGAGTGAGTCAGAACGATGAAATCCTACAAAAAAGTCTACGAGCAAAGAAGCATATTCAACCTTAAAAGGCTTCAAACAATCTAAGGGAGGGACTTCTGATAACTCAAGAAATAAATCATATCCAAGATGAGAATCCCGAAAATCTCTCGTCAAGATAAATATCGAATTACACATGGATTATCTTACAGATAATATCAAATACAATCTTTATCTAACTAAGACTCATAATCCTAATCTATTTAGGACTTATTGAGGCCTATATAAAGGCTCTAAACCTCAAAAGTATGATATCTGAATTCCAATTATTATTATTATTATTATTATTATTATTATTATTAGTATTATTTTCCACCTCAATCTCTTACTGACTTGGGCGTCGTAGTGTTTTTTGTTTATTTTGTAGCTTCCTCTCATTGATCGGCTTTAAGATGAACGATTCAACTACGAAGATTATTATCATAATCTTTCAAAGATTAAGCATTCCGAGACCTTTGGTTTCAACCCTACGAGGACCCTGCTCATGTGATCTTCCGAAAGGATTTTGTTCTGCGATTTATGAACCGAAACTCGTATAAGTCATGTTTACAGCTTAGGTATAAGCGACGAGCAAAAGCCGAGACTTACAAAAGGCACGATGTAATTGCGATCTCTTGTTGAACAAATCCACAGTATTTACAGATAACGCCAACCTGTTCGTCGAGAAGGAGAACATGAATTCCTTGGGAATAATCTTCGGCAACTGTAGTAGATTCCACGTCAGCACAAGAATCAGCCTCGTCTCCATCTTCTGGTTAACATTAAATCACCAAATATTTAAAAACAACTTCCTCCTCCTCATCCTCCTCGTTGTACTCATTAAACATGGAATTCCCCAATATTTCAATGATGTCAATCTTGTGATTCCGGGTTTTTGATTTCGCCTTCTTCGACACAACCGCTACCACTTCAGGAACTCGAAACCTCTTCCACTCAATCACTTCAACAACATCTTCATCTTTAGATTCCGATGAAATTTGGAATCTTTTTCTCCTCCTTAACGGTGATTCTGAATCGAGGTTATTCCTTTCATCCCTTCTACTAATGTCAGGACAATTTTCTTCTTCTTCTTCTTCTCCTTCTTTATAGTCCTCATCCTCCTTCTCATCTTCATCTTCATATTCCTCACTTTCCCCGGAAGAAGAAATCTGAAAGTCATCGTCGGAAGGAATTTCAGTAACACCTTCAATCTCCTCATCACTAGACAACTCCACACTCCCATCTGATATGTCTATAATTTCATCGTCGCTGTCCAAAACCCCCAAATTCCCATATTTGGTTCCACTGCAACTTTCTTCTACTTCCATTCCAGGACTAATTTTATGATTACTAGCCTTCTTAGTAAAACCAGATTCAAAATTGGAAGAACACAAATCAAACTCACAAGGACCCAAGTTAGAATCTTTTACACTGTCCTTAGAAGATCCAGAACCAGACCCATTTCTCTTCTTCCTTTTGTCTTTCTCCTCCACTTTTCTGAACCCGCCAGAACTGAAACTAGAGCTAGAATTGCTACAAACTTTGATATTGTCTCTAGAAAAAGAAGAGCTTCCATTCTCGCTTTTCTTAATCCTTATTTCTTCATGCATTTTTTTGAACATCAATGCCTCTCTGCTGCGAGTCCTTGAACATACTGGCCGGTCCATTTATCCTTGGAAGTCAATAAAAATCCGATCTTTAATGAAGAAAACGTGAAAACAGCAAACAACATGCAGAAAACATGAAAAAGCCCGGAGAACAATGTGGCAAAACAGAACTACTTAAAATTTGACCACATATCAAACAGAGGTTTGGCGTGAGAATGAAGAGAAAAGTTAGAATGCAGAGATTGACGAGGATGAACCGAAATGAAATGAAAAGAAACCGGTGAAGTGAAATGAAATGAAAAGTGTTTGGCCTTTTGACTTCCAAGTACCGTTTTTCAGCTTGTGTACTAAGTTAAATCCTTTTTCTGGTAATTAAAATAACACTACTAAATTTAGAAGTTAATTAAAATATCATTTCCAAAACTTAAATTCGTGATGAGCTTTTGTCATTGTGATTTGATATTTTCATACACTATTGCCAGCAATTATTCTATCCATTTTAAGTTATACTTTTACTTTTGGAGGTACAATAATTATTTGTTTAAGTTTGAAATTTAAATATTATATCATCTAACTATTTAGAGACTCATTTTCATTGAAAAAAAGATTATTGTATTGATTTCAAAAATATTATTTTTAATATAATAATACATATCATATGGGAAATAAAAAGTTTATAATATCAATTATAAATATAATGGTTTTTTAGTACTCCATTAATTATTATTCATATAGATAAAATTTAAAGATTGATAAAATAAATTCCTTGAATATAAAGAAGGAACTTGATTGTTAATAATAAAGGTATAAATGGAAGAAAATGATAATTAAAATGAGAAGTGAAAAGATTACAGAAACAATTAAAATGAGATGCATGGATTAACTTTTTCAATATTTCCTATTCTATTTGGTATTAAACAATTGAATTTGTATATGACGCTTTCAATAACATTAATTCAATTGAAATTAATTGAGAGATTTTGTCTAAGTTCTAACATATAACTTATGTAGTTATTATATAAAAAAAAATGTTTTAATAACATGTTACCCATTAATATATGAGCAAAAATTCAACTGAACCAAAATCTTCTTAAACAGATATGACCAAAGCCGTATATAGTCGAGCAAGTGAAACGATAAATCAAAGGTCTCATGATTTCCCAACAATCACATTATATTGATATCAGATCGTGTCAGTCTTTTATTTAACTTATTCCACAAAGAAGACGAACATTTTTGCATGCTCCCAAAAGTTTTGAAGCAAATTCTCCTCACTCCATTATATGTACTCAACAATTAAACTTAAATATGACCGGTATATCTATGAACAATAACAAAGGTACTTTTTCATTAAAATTACATTAAATGGATTACTACAAGCAATGTCTAAGATTGTCTGAACTGAATATTTGGTAAGAGGATTTAGCGGCTTTTATTAAATTCCCTTAGCATGCTGCATATTAAAACCACACGGATCTATAAAAAAAAACAAAAGAAACACAATTTTTGCGTAACAAACACAATACTCCATTATTTAATTTATTCTATTCTAATATATGCAGTTGTATAATTACTTGTTAATAACTAACAAACAAATTTATTATTGATATATTTTTAATTTTTTTTTTATAAAAACTAGGATTAAAATAAGAGAATACGTTAGGTTGCCAATTTTTGTTGGCACCCCTTACTACTTATATACTTTTAGTTCATTTATTTTGTTATTATTCCAATTTACTTTATAACTTTTGTCATGAAACCGTTTAACTCAAAAGCTTTAAATTGATAAGTAAGACTCAATCGTAGTATTTATATTATTCCTAACACTCCCTCATACACTAATGCCCCTTGAGTTTGAAGCGGGTACAACACAGACTCATTCTGCTATGTGTTGCAATTATTTACAATAAATGTAGTTGTCGGAATTCAAACCCTCTTTGTTATTGTTTTATTACCGATGTGGGATAACCCAACATCTCCAGCAAGTTATACATGAATAAATTTATAATTATAATTGAATTAAAAGAATTTTATACTTCATTGTTAATTAATTTAAAATTTATATTCATTGTTTTTAATTCAATTTTTAATTATTTTCATGTCATTTATAATATTGTTAACAATAAAATTCAAATATACTATCGATTTATTTTTGAAAAATAAAAGCAAAAACTAAATAAAAATGTGCATATTTTCTATTAATAAATGAAAATTTTGAATTTGTACTTTTATTATTACCCTTAATAAGATATTGAACATGTTTTTTCAATATAGAACAATATCGTACATATTCTTAGTATGAAGATTGAATTGATTTTTTTAAGTTAGTTTTTCGAAATTTACCATTTTATTACTAAAGTCATAGCGACTTAGTTAGTTGACTTATTTCGTGCACAAAGAACACTCCCAAAATTAAATGTTCATGTCGATGGAAAATTGCTGTGAAACTGCGTGTTTGCAAAATTCAACTAGCTTTTCATATTCTGTAATAAATAATAAACTATTGTGGACCTTTGTTAAAATAAATTAGTGTATTAATTTCAGAGTAAACGAATAAATTTCCTGTATTCTAGAACTGTAAGTCGGGCGGCCGGTTATTAGGCCTACCCAAACCTGTTTATAAAATATATATATGAACAAAATATTTTATATATAGTCCAGCCTGGCTGGTTATTAGATTCGAACGTAGAATACAAAATGAGGAAAGAAATCCTCTGTATCCCCCACATAGTATTTTCATGCTTGTTCCCTCAATGGAAAATCGTCACGTGTCAATTTTTATTATATTTTAACTAAAAAGTAGAAAAAAGAAATTAATAATTATTAAAATATAATAAAAATTGATACGTGATTATTTTATTGAAGAACAGATATAAAAACATCATTTAAGGACGGAGGATTTTCTTCCCAGAGAGTTGAAATTAACATATAAAAGTTATATATTCAAAATCTTAGGATAGTTGGGACCCATAGGAGCCTTAACATGGGTCCGTCCTTGCCAGTTATGACCTTACTGAAGACTTGCTGCTAGAGGGACGAACTTAATTTTACGTATTAAATCCATTAGGCCAGGTCCGGCCTTATAATATATGTAAATAAATTTAATGGATAGTTTTTATATAAAAATTGATCCATACCTTCATACAGAGGCTACTCTTCCAACAAGGCCATCCAACAGTTTCCATATTTGCATTTCTTTTATGTAGGATTATTGTGTAATTCTCATTTTAGTAATTGGGATGACTGTCTTTTTTTTATTGGATTTCTTTATATACATAAGCTAGTATTTTACGGATCACTGTATAATTCTCGTTTTATTGCTTTTTTTTATGTAAGAGGCTATAAAAGGTCCTTAAATTCATATAAATAATTTTTATTTTATTGATTTGGATGATATTTTCCTTCTTTTTTGATATACTTAGTCAGGTTAAATTATTTGGGCTTTGGACGAAATATTTTAAACTTAATCCGTGTCTTGTATTTTTATAAGAAGGATCAAGCAAGATTTGGACAAAGTTAAATTTTCAAAAACCCGCTGAAACCCGGTGGCCCTTTGCCTGTGAGACCCGCCTAGTTAAAATGTTTAGGCTTGGTTCCGCAAGGAAGGATTAATGTGAAAGTATTAATTTCTTATGAGAAAGACTATTAAAACCCATAAATGTTAAGCAATATAATGACACACCGTCAAATTTTTATTATTTTCGGAGAGTAATTAAGAGACAGTACACTATTCACTAAGGAATGGAAAGATTAATAATCAAAGACTTGTATTAAAACAATTTTCAAAAAATAATTCAATTTAATTTAGTTTACTTTCGACATGTTCATGTCCAATATAACGGTGATGGACATAATAGTGAAGATTTAATCCGGTGGTTCAAACTCTTATGACTCGTTTGGTTTGCAGAATAGAATAGAATAAAAAATATACGAAATAACATCAATTATGATGCACGAGTTCAACGTTGGAGGAAATAATTCTTCTTAGTTTGCATTGAAATCACAAAATTAAGAGGAATAATTATTTCGTAATTCCATGGAAACTAGGTGAACTATTCTCTCCGACATCGGACTCATGTATCATTTTTCATTCATTTCCTATAATATTTATTTAATTTCATTTCACCAACCAAACGAACCCTTAATGTTCGTATGAGTTCGAGCCACTTGGCAAAGAAGTAGCTTTTATTTTTGTTTTTAATATTGGCAAATTATAATTAAATTTTTTTTATTACATGTCTAAAACATAAGTTCCAATCCAATAATTTCCAATTAATCCAATACTGCATTATTTCACATCTTAGTTGGTATTTGGGAACTAATCAATGTTTTAGCTTTTTCGATAACAAATTATCATTGATTTTTGCTATATTAAGACAAAAATTTACCACAACAACAATTAACAAAACCTGCAACCGCTGCACAAACATAAAATGTATAAAATGACAGTTGAGTTGCTTCATGTCTGCAGTGAATTGAGAGAAATAAAAAAAGGATAAAAAACGACCGGTCAAACTTGAAGCTTAGAGATAAAAAAAATTCTTAAAATCAAACTTTAGAAAACAATTACATGCAAAAAAGAAAAAAACATTAGAAAACAATTTGTCGTTGCCGTGAAGCTTGCGACTATTATACGAACAAGACTTGTTCGTCAACAACTCAACATCACCAAACGCGTTGCTGATTCGAATCAGACATGGAAATCAGTTAAACCAAACAAAAAAACATATATCTAAATCCTAACCTCTGCTCGATTTCTCAAAATCAAGGTACCAAATCTTCTTCTTTGTCTTCTACTATATACAGTCTAGTCCACTTCTGTCCTTGTCTGATATCTTTTCTCTTTGCGTGTTCTTCTGTTCCTCTGATTTCTCTAATTTCTTTTCCCTTGCTATATATTTTCATCGCCTTTCATGTTTTTTCCTTCTAGGTTTTCCTTTTAGAAGAAAAAAAATGAAGTGCTTTTATATTCTCAAAGACAGATCAAAGAAGAAGAAAGGGGATTCAAAATCACCAGAATTGAGAAATCAAAGCAGACCAATCAGCTCAAATCAGAGCACTACTTCAACATCCTTACCTTCGACAAGAAGCATAACCGAGTTGTACAACGAAAAGGAGCCAAACATGAGAGTTTTCTCTTTCGAAGAACTCAAAGAGGCAACTCATAATTTCAGCATATCGTTAAAGATCGGTGAAGGCGGCTTTGGCAGTGTATATAAAGGTTCAATCAGACCTGCCACCGGCCAATCTGATTCTGTTTTTGTTGCCATTAAGAAACTTAACAGGCACGGTCTTCAGGTAGTATGATTGAATTCAAATTTGATTGTACAAATTGAAGTGTTTTTGACTTGACTAAGTGTTCTGCAGGGGCATAAGCAATGGGTAGCGGAGGTTCAGTTTCTTGGAGTTGTTAGTCACCCGAATCTAGTTAAACTTATAGGCTACTGCTGTGTTGATGATGAACGAGGAATTCAACGGTTATTGGTGTATGAGTTTATGCCTAACAAGAGCCTAGAGGATCATCTTTTTAATAGAGCTCTTTCCACTTTGCCATGGAGAAAAAGGCTAGAGATTATGGTCGGTGCTGCTGAAGGATTGGCTTACTTGCACAGCGGAATGGAAGTTCAGGTACTCGTGGTTTTCGATGAATTGAGTTTAATACATAATCACTTGCATCGTGTATGTTTAGGGTCATTTCGAGATTGTTTTCCCAGTTCGCTGTCCCGAAAAGCTTCAATTTTAACCTTTTCCAGACTGCTGCTCGAAAAACTCTGGAAATAAATAACAAAAATATTAAAAACCGTTACTAATATGTTATTCTATGAAAAGTTCGTGAGCGTAGCTTTTCCAGACAACAGTTGTAACAGCAATACTGATTATATTTTTTTTGTAATGTTGAATTACTAGAAAGTAGAGTAGCCATTAGAGTGCTTGATTAAGTACATGAACTTTCTTTAGCAATTTGTAGAGGTATTGGGCGCCTTTGACGATTTAGGTAGCTAGGGGATAAAGCACTTGTTGCACATTTTCGAAACTTTGGTACATTTAGAGCACATTGTCATAGTTGATGACTCTTTCACATTTATATTCCTATTCTTTCAGGTAATATATCGCGATTTCAAAGCATCTAATGTGCTACTCGATGAGAGCTTCAAACCGAAGCTCTCAGATTTTGGACTTGCTAGAGAAGGGCCAACAGGCGATCAAACTCATGTATCCACTGGGGTACGTTAGTAAATAAATACTCCCTGCGTTTGTATTATTCTTATGCTAGAACTCGAAAAGGATCATGCTTTCTTTTTTTTTTATCTCATATGAGTTTTACACACGTGTTGGGCATTAGGTGGTTGGTACATTTGGGTATGCTTGCCCCGAATATGTGGAGACAGGTCATCTCACGATCCACAGCGATGTTTGGAGCTTTGGTGTGGTGTTGTACGAAATACTTACAGGACGAAGAACTCTCGAAAGAAATCTGCCTACAAAGGAGCAAAAGCTTCTAGATTGGGTGAAACAATTCCCAGCAGACAGCAAAAAGTTTAGTATGATCATAGATCCGAGATTGCGGAACGAGTACTCGATATCGGCAGCAAAGAGAATTGCTAAGCTAGCAGATAGTTGCCTCATAAAGAACCCGAAAGAGCGGCCAACGATGACTCAAGTGGTTTTCAGTCTAAGGGAAGCCATGCAAGAAACACAAGGCACTACTACTTCTCATACTAAAACTGCTAATTCTTCAAAGGCCAATGGGAAAAGGAGATAGGTTATATGTGTCCATCAAATAGAACCAAATATGTATTCAAAAAATTCCAAATTTTGATATAATAAATACGAGGAAAATGACCATTCAGATGGAATAATAACACTATTTTGTAGTTTTATGTCTAAAGATATTAGTATTCTGTATAGATTATTGTTAGTTGCTTGAACTTTACGTTCCGTTCACCTTTGCTTAATATGATCTGATTGGCTAAATAAGCATCTACTTGTAAAAATCACTAAATTTTATACCACATACATTTTATTATTCGAAGTTATAAAATAAGAAATAGATGTATAAACTAATGGAATATGTCCTATCCTTTGTACATATATGACTTGAGTTGAGCATAAGTAGGAGTAAATTACTTACGAAAAGTTGTACAGTTTCATTTATCCAAAAGTTTCGCACACGTAATAATATTAATTATCTAAATTATACAAGAATTTAAAGTTTTCTTTACTAATATTTTGTCTTACACCGGTGTTTTTGTATCATCATCTTTTAAGACTGATATTTGATGTGCTTCTAAGCCATTGTTTATGAAATTTAAAAGGGAAAGTTTTATAAATGGGTTGAAAGCTAGGAATAATTTCAGCCTAAGTTTTGTATCCTAACTTATTTGACCAATTAAGTTTCATATTATGCTCCAAAGTTTCTTTGTTCACTTTCCTTACCTTCTACGCTTGTTTTTTAATTTTCTTATCTTATTTCGCCATTATCTCTTAAACTGCTCATTTTTTTTACATAATGCTTTAGAGTCATATGTTTGTCTCATTTTTATCTTCGAAACGCCATCCATTGTGATATACTTTTTCAAAAATATTTTTTCAACTGTTTGATATTTGGTAAGAAACTGGTATATAAGTGGTATGTAACTGGTAGGAAGAACAAGATGTGTCAATTTTGTTATGAAAGTATGGTAGGTAACACAAATACATGTCAAAAGTTTATCCCGTAGCAATAAACAAACAACTATAATATTAAAAGTAATGCATTAGAAAATGATTACAACATGTAAAAAAGAATTCTACAAAAGTATTGAATAAAAAATAGTAGGAATCTGATATGTAACTGGTATGAAGAACAAAAAATACCAAAACTAGTAAGCAACTAGTAGGTAAGTGGTAAGAAACTAGTATGATGAACAAAAAATGTCAAACCCAGTAAGAAAGTGGTAGGAAACTGGTATGAAGAACATATGATGTCAAATTAATCTTGAAAATTAATTAAAATGCCTTAGAAAGTGATTAGAACATGTAAGATAAAATTATTGAATCAAAATAGTAGGAAACTAATATGTAAATGGTAGGAAACTGATATTGAAATTAAAACAGTAGGAATCTGGTATCTAACTAGTATCTAACTGGTATGAAGAACAAAAAATGTCAAAACTAGTAAGAAAGTGGTAGGAAACTGGTATTGAAATTAAAACAGTAGGAATCAAGAATCTAACTGGTATGAAGAACAAAAAATGTCAAAACTAGTAGAAAGTGGTAGGAAAATTGTATCTAACTGATATTTAACTGGTATTGAAATTAAAACAGTAGGATTCTGGTATCTAACTAGTATGAAGAATAAAAAATGTCAAAACTAGTAAGATAGTGGTAGGAAACTGGTATCTAACTGGTATGAAGAACAAAAAATGTCAAAACTAGTAAGAAAGTGGTAGGAAACTTGTATCTAACTAGTATTTAACTGGTATTGAAACTAAAACAGTAGGAATCTGGTATCTAACTGGTATGAAGAACAAAAAATGTCAAAATTAATAAGAAAGTGGTAGGAAACTGGTATCTAACTGGTATTTAACTGGTATTGAAATTAAAATAATAGGAATCTGGTATCTAACTGGTATGAAGAACAAAAAATGTCAAAACTAGTAAGAAAGTGATAGGAAACTGGTATCTAATTAGTATTTAACTGGTACTGAAATTAAAACAGTAGGAATCTGGTATCTAACTGGTATGAAGAACAAAAAATGTCAAAACTAGTAAGAAAGTGGTAGGAAACTGGTATCTAACTTATATTTAACTGGTATTGAAATTAAAATAGTAGGAATCTAGTATCTAACTGGTATCTAACTGGTATGAAGAACAAAAAATGTCAAAACTAGTAAGAAAGTGGTAGGAAACTGGTATTTAACTGGTATTTAGCTTGTAATTTTTTGAATCTTATTAGAATCTGGTAGGTAACTAGTATTTAAGTTGTATTAGCTCGTAGTTTTTTGCATTTTGTTAAAATCTGGTCTCTAACTGGTATTTAACTTGTAATTTTCTGCATCTTGTTAGAATCTGGTAGATAACTGGTATCTAACTGGTATGAAGAGCAAGTTATGTTAAATTAATTTTGAAAAGTGATGAAAATGCATTAGAAAGTTATCTAAACATATAGGATAATTAATTACACCTAATCAGCTGATTTAAATTCAAGAATACTTTGAAGAGCAGGCTTCCCAAGACCAATGAGAGTGATACAAATCAGATTAATATATAAATTTACAATTGCATTCAGCCTAATGAAATCCTCACATCAATTACAACATAAAAATTGCATAATCTTTCTGCAAATTAACAAAAAAAAAAAAATACAAAGAGACAAAATGAAAAAGAGACAAAACAGAATCTATCAGCAATAACAGGATTTCAACTCCATGGATCCTTATTCTCAATTGAAAAAAAAATCGGTTGAAAGCTAGAAAATTGGAATTGTGTGGAGAATTTAAGAATTGCAGAGAGTAGAAA
>CATIWQ010708855.1:0-16211 GCA_949673415.1 Euphorbia schlechtendalii
TATATATATATATATATATATATATATATATATATATGTATGTATGTATATATGTATGTATATATATATATGTATATGTGTATATATATATATATATTTGAAAACAACAATTAATAATACATGTACACCAATAAGTAACTAATGCACAAATGTGTATTTACGTTCAAATAACCATATTCTGAATAGACAAATACCAACCACTTGCCAAGCTCACATTCATCACTCATGGCTAATCAAGTTCAAATAACTTTATATTTCAAAAAAAAAAAAAAAAGCCATGTACAGGCACCTAACACATGGGAAAGTCTAAAAACTAAGTTAATACATATATGGACCTCCTGACCTTTTATTTTCTTTAATTAGTGTAGACAACAACGATTTTTTATATTATATAAATATGCAATACAAGATATAATCTGTGAAAGATTATAAGAATTTTAAAAACTCGCATCACAAATAATAAAAACATAACAGTGGACATCAGTGTTAATTGTTAAGATAAAACAATAATTGAATATATATTGAAAGAGAAAGGTAATTGGACTTTTGAGGGCATATGATGCATGTATTACAATATTAGACATTGACCTGTTGTCCTAATGTATTCGTAGTGATTAAAAATTTACAATGGACTCAAACCACAAAAATGGAGGGTCCATATACGGCGGCCCAAAATAAACATACCCAGCTCATCATTTGTATACCTGTTTGCTGCCCACACGAGCCCTGCCTGCTTTTCATAGAATAAGATTGAACAAGGTATACGTGGAGCTTGCTTTTAACATTAAAATCCAAGTTCGGACTGAAATAATAATTAAGATGTTAAATATTATATATTTATTTTATGCAATTAAAGTAAAAGAAAATTATATGGTTTAATTTTTTTTTTGTTAAAGTTTAACATTTAAATTCAATTTTGTGACTTATACTATAAATATATTTGAAATTTTTTTAACAATTATTTTTTAATAATAAATATTAAATTCTTTTATTTGAAACAATTAATAGTAGATCCACTGGCCGGGCTTAGTTTTAATTATTTTATTAAAGGCCGGCCCTACCGGAACCGGGTGTATATTTTAATGGGTTTGGGCTATTCATTTTTTAGTTAGGTTCGAGAAGACCCGGCCCAGTCCGGCCCACGCCAGGTCTAACACTAACCTTTTTGGTTTTTTTTCATATTAGTATACTCGACTACTTTGTTAAATTTTAACAGCAAATTCAACCTTATTTCTTAGTTTTTCATTTTTCAAATTCTATTTTACATGATTTACAGTATATTTTCTTCATTCATATTTCTTATATTTCAATTCTCGAAATAAGATTCCCTTTAAATATTAGTATTTTATTATAATCATATCAATTTCTACACATAAATATTAACAAAAAAATAACAAATAATAAAAGATATCATCATAATTTTCATTTTCATTCCTCATTTTGCCAAATTCCCTTTTTATAGGGAATGATTGGAAAGTTTATTATACTCATGGAAAATAAATCCCGCTGTTAGTTATTTTTTCAGAGTAGACATGGTTTTCGCATTGCAATGTTAGGGTCAAGTTTAATGTAATCCTACATATAGATTTTCACCATTTTTGGAACATGGTTGATGTCCAACATATTCCAAATCCTTATTTCAAATGGAGTAAGGTATGAGTTACTCTAAATCTGGACTAATTTTATAATTATTTACTTTATTTATTAAAATATAATTTTATTAATAATTTGAATGTTTGATTTACATTTGTTAATTCCATTTGTACATTTATGCTTTATAATTACAATTATAATAATAATTTTTAAAGTATTAAATTATTAAAACTTTTTATTTAATATACTTTAAAGTGTGTATTATATTTTTATAACTATATTATGAATATTATTTGCAATTTTTATGAAACTTATTATTATTAATCAGTAGCCCGTCGAAGCTTGAAATTTTATGGGCCGGGTTTGATTTCTATACAATTACCCAAGCCCGACGAATAAATATATTTATTTATTATACATATATACATTATATTTATAATTATTATAAGATTTTATATTTTATCCTATTAAATTTGTATACTTGATTACGATAAATGTTACTAAATATTAATAATTTTAACTAAACAATGCAATTATGTTTAAAATTTAAACATATTTTAGCTTATTTTATATTTTTACGATTTTGTTTAATACAAAAATGTATAACAAAAAAAATATTCACGGGCTTGGAATGACCTTGTAAGCCCCGCCCAAACTCGACTCGAACCCGAAATACTAAAGTATGGGCTTGGATTGGATTTTGGTTAACATTTTTAATAAGAAAGCCTACAAAACCCGACCCAATCCCACCCGACTAACAGGTTTACTCTATACTAGACCTGTTAGTCGGGCGGGCCGGGCTTAACGAGCTTTTTAAAAAAAACTTTAACCCAAGCCCGTGCTTTAGAACTTCGGGTTCGGGCTGGGCTTGGGTCGAGCTAACAAGATCATTCCCAAGCCCGGCCCAAAACCATGAATGTAATTTTGTTATAAATCTTTTTATTAAAGTAATAGAAAAAATATAAAAAAAATGTCAAAATATGTTTAAATTTTAAATATAATTGCATTGCTTACTCAAAATCTTTAATATTTATTAACATTTATTGTAATCAAGTATGAAAATATAAAATCGTAAATAATTATAAATTTAATGTATAAACATATAATAAATAAATAAGATTATTTATCGGGCCGGACTCTAGTATTTATATAAAAATCAAACTTGAACCATAAATTTTCGAACTTTGACAAGCCTGGGTTCGGACCAAGTCCTTTTGAAAAATGAATATCCAAACCCGATCTATTGAAACGGGCTCGAACAAGATCGGAAGAGTAACCCAACCCACGAACAAATACGCTCTATACTATCACCGTTTACTTTACACTACATTATTTTTTAAAAAATATTGCTAGCAAAAGAAATGAGTCATTTTTCTCACCAAATCCAGTAAAAAAAAGATTCTTCCTATTTTTTGCAAAACACTTTTAATGGTTGGTATTATCCCATAAGTGATGTCTGCTCTGCATTAACAATCAATCTAAAATTAAATTTCATAAATGGCAATCAAATCCACGTGGCAATTCAGAAAATGGGCATCGAATGGCGTATGGCCAATCAAGTTAGCCGCCACCATATTGTTATAATTACTAAGTATTTAGTTTCTATCTTGTAAAAAGAAATATCTTTTTCTTAAGGAAAAACATTAATGAGCAACTATGGGTGTGGGGTGGATTTAATTAAAATAAATGCAAGGTGGGGGGGATGGTAGTGATTATATTGACATACTTTGTTTATTCTTTTCGGCTAATGCATCATTCAATACCAATTCGCCCCCCTTGTTTATTAAAATTTTTTTTAAATAATTTAAATAACCTCCTAAATTTGTAATAATTGAATCAATCTTCTCATTTGATTTCATTTTTTAGTTGAAATGAAAAAAGTTAATGTTTAAAAAATTAAATCAATAAAAAATATGATACGTGACATTTAAGAATTAAATGAATTCAATTTGTACAAGTTAAGAAAGTAGTTGTAATTTCGTAAAAGCTAAATAAATTATTTGAAAGTTTCAAAAATTCAAAATATAAAATTGCTCGCTCCATAAACTAAATATAAATGTTTTGGAGGGATTTTGATTTCTCTTTTATATTGTCATTTTGTATTTTCAAAATGCTTCTTTTCTAAGTTTTTCATTATTGCCCCTGTTAATTTATTCAATTTCAATATAACCATATTACAATCTCTAATAACAAGATGAGAAGACTATAAAAATCAATATTTAAACACTAGTAAATTATTTTTATTGAATATATTAATGAAATCTTGAAAATAGAACATGACATTTATCTGTTAATAAATTAAAAGTTAAAACATGGATGGAGGAGTATTTAAGAATAAATCCAAGCAGGTTTGATGTACTCAGCTTTTATTTTTCTATCTATTTATATTTAATGCGTCATTACAAAAGAAAGCAGCCAACTTCAACTTGTTGCCTGCCTTGTTTGTCTTCATCTACTCTTCCACCTCTCTCTCTCTCAATCAATTGATCTACCCACTTTCTTCTCCATTTCTTCTTTCTTTGCAAGTACATTTCTTTATTCTTAACAATCCTCCATCCTCACTTTTTTCCCTAAATGGATGATTCTTCCTCTAACAATTTGGACTTGCAAGTTTCAGACTTCAAATCAGAAACTCAGCCATCTAAAAGGAGGTCTGTTTTGTGTTTCTTTTTCTAAATCATTTGGTACAATTTTCCTTTTTGTGTCCAACTAGATTTGTTTTCTGTTTGCGTGTATGTGCTGTTTATAGGAAGGTAGTTGAGAAGACTGTTGTTACAGTTAAAATTGGGGAAAATGGTGGGAAAACTAAGAATGAATCCGCACCTTCTGATTTTTGGTCTTGGAGGAAATATGGACAAAAACCCATTAAAGGATCTCCTTATCCAAGGTTTTATTACACTTAAAAATCTTTTTTTACTGTTAAATTTCTGTAATACAAATCAATAATTTGTGTTTGTTGGGGATTGGCAGGGGATATTACAGGTGTAGCACATCAAAGGGCTGTTCGGCTAAAAAGCATGTGGAAAGATGCAGAACAGATGCTTCACTTCTCATCATTACTTACACGTCCTCTCATAATCATCCGGGTCCGGATGTCCACAACATCAACCCGACCCAACAACCAAACCCACCAACAGATGAAGATGATCAACCCAGCACTACTTCTCCAAAACAAGAATCAGAGAATCAGAATGAAGAAGCAGTAGAGGAAATAGGCCAAAAAGAGAGCAGCACAAGTGATGATAAAGATCACAGGTTTCAGTATTTAGAGGATTTGATGATTAGCCAGCAAGATGCAATAGACCCATTTAGTGCAGAAAAACCAGAGGAAAGATTGGGTATATTGTTGGATGAAGAACCCATAAGAATGATGACATTTTCGACACCAAAATCAGAAGAGAATGATTTTTTTGATGAACTTGAAGAACTGCCCACTTATTCAGCTTTCACCAGTTTCATGAAGACCAATTTTTACGATGAAAGGATTCCTGTTGTCCCTTCTTGATCTTTTTTTTCGGTCTTTTTTTAGGGATTGCAGGTTGTAGTTAAAACCCTCGTAATGATGTATATTCGAAAATTCTATAAATGTGGTGGTTTTTGTAGATTAATATAACTGAAGTTCACATAGAGATTGGAAAAGCAAATAGAGAATGGTGAGAGTGTGAGAGATGGTATAGGTGATTGTTACACGGAGTGGAGAGGGACTTTGTTTAAAACTAGGAACGACCCCTTCAAGCCCCTCCTAAACTTGCCATTTTTAACTCATTCATGAAATTTTTAAAAAAATCAAATAAATCAAATGCTGACACGTGATTGAAGATAAATTTAAAAAAATCTAACAAATAAAAAATTGACACGAGATGATCTATCATGGAATCATAGTGATGCATTATTTGAAAATTCAGGCAAGCAGTGGGAGTTTTTTTTGAACGAGTTTGGATTTCCGATAAACCTCGCAAATGCTTTATAAAAAAGAAGGCACGAGGTTCACGAACGGGAGCTTAAAGATCTTAAACAAGATGAGGTTCTTTTTCTTTCTTTTACCTTTATTGAGTGGCTAATTAAAGTGGGAGAGAGATGTTAATATCAGAATAATTTAATGTCCCTTATTTTCCTTAAATGAATTAATTGGAGAATTTCATTTGGGTATTGCAAGCACCAGAATGGTCATCGTCCTAAAAGTAAGGGCAGTTATGTTTTTTATTGGCATGGAATGGATCAAAAGTCTTAGATTCTCTAGTAGAAAATGCCAAAGCCAACCTCTCCCTAGGGGAAGGAAGAATGGCCCCATTCCCACATTTATAAAGTATTACTTTGAATGGACATATTTAATTGGGGAGTGCAAAACAAGGAAAAAGGCTATACAAATAAATTATTGGATACACTACTCTAATAATACAATATTTTAACCTTTAAATACTTAAAATATGGCACTAGTCTTCCACATCTCTCAAAGTTTTCAATGCTCTGGCATTGACACATGGCAAATCAAATATGAAGACACTACTTTCATGGATTTCGTTGCAAGGTATATGAATGTTCTGTTTCAACAGTTGTAAAACTCATTGGTGCCACTAAGAAATGAACATCATCATCATCAATGCTTGCATATGAACAAAGAAACAGAAGATGAGCATGTAGCATCGTCATTAGATATGAATTGATTAGTGCAGCAACAATCTATCAAGGCCTAAAGGTTCTGCAACGACCAACATCGAACAAAATCCTTTTTTTTTCTTTGAAAAAATGTTTACATAAAAGAGCATAGAAGCAAACTTAATACAACCAAAGTGATGTTTCTGGTGAAAATGTACATGGAATAGAGAGGAGATGGAGGGTGGACTATTGTTGATCTGCTACAGCAGTAAGTGGGCGGAAGGCTTTCAGAGGATTGGAAATAACACCGTCAATGAGGCCGTATTCCATGGCTTCTTTGGCACTCATGAAGTAGTCAGTATCTGTGTCCTCGTAGATCTTTTGAAGACTTTGACCTGTGTGGTATGCAAGATACCCACTCAGGTTTCCCTTGTGATGCATCATTTCATTTGCCTGAACATGTATGTTACTGCTTGGTTAGTCAGGAATTCACCATTGTAGCACCGAAAATAACCAACTTTACATCTTCTCAAGCTCTCTTACTCTATAACATTATTACTATCCTCCTACATATATTATCTTTCTTCTCTTTCTTTCAAAACATAATGATCAAATTCATTACCAACTGCCATCCAAAGACAGGGATGATTCCAGATCATAAGCTATATCGGTGCAAATTTGCAAAGGAACAAACCTGGATTTCTATGTCGGTTTGACTACCTTGAGCTCCACCAAGGGGCTGATGAATCATTATCCTCGAGCTTGGCAAGCTGTATCTTTTTCCTTCGCTCCGAGAGAAACATGTTCAGTTAACTTGGAAGCAGGTTGAAATCATAAAATCTAAAAGTCAAAAGAGGTTCTTACCTTTGGTCCCAGCACTAAGCAGGAAAGCACCCATACTGTTTACATGAAAAAACAACGGCCCCTATTAGGAGTGCATATCGAGCAAAAAAATATATGTTTTACACAGCTAATTTAAGTTCTTACACTTTAAATAGATGCCTGGGCAGGTAGGACTAGTTTGATTATTCAGGAATTTAATCAGAGTATATAGATTTCCTAGTGTCTGGAGCTTGTCAAAGGTTATTCCGTGTATTATTTATAGTTTGAATGGTCAGTTCTACAAGTTCACAGTCTCTGTGGGTGAGGGTTGACATACCTTATAGATATTCATAAATTATTGTCGCAAAAACTTCCTAGTAATTTAGGCTTCTAAAAACTTCAAAAGCTCAATTTTGAGCTGTAAACTATCAGCATCCAATGTCTTTTACATATATGAAGTAAATTATAAGATTCATATCTGTCATTTTACATGCTACATGACTTTCTTTTCCAGAATTCAAGTAAAAAAAAATTCAACGTTGACATTTTATGAAAGATAACATTGGCTACAATCATAGAACAGTACATGAAGTACTGGGTTGATAAGAAATTAAACCACAACCCCAGAGTACATGCCAAATCACATTGTAGTTTAATGTTTTTTTAATCCCTATATTGCATTATCTAAAAAAAAACTGTTTCATTGCTTGAAACAATTCAGGTCCAAAAAAAAATTCTATAATGTCATAACATACCAGCATCATAATTTTCCTAACCTCTCTCGTGTAACATAAACATGACACAAAAATAAAAGAGTTAGACTGAGATTCTTGTACCTAGCAGCCAGTCCCACACAGACAGTTGACACATCTGGTCGGATATGCCTCATGATATCAAAAATTGCCATACCTATGAAACGTACGCAATCATTGGAAATGAGATTAAAAATAAAGGGGAAAATTGATAGATTGCCAGAATATAGATATATTATTATAACTATTATTACCTGCTGTAACTGATCCTCCTGGAGAATTTATATACATTACAATATCCTATCACAAGAAAAACAATGCATAAATTGGATAATTCCAGCATAAAGGCTATAGCCTTCAAAATCAAGAGGTAAACAAGATAAATTTGTCAGATTTCATGGATGTTTGAGTGAAAAAGAAGCAACGAGACTGAAAAAATTATCACATTAATCACTCAATATATACATTAGCAGTTTGTGATGGCACTGTGAGGACAATGACCAGTGAACAAAATGGAGTTGGGAGAAAAAAGGAAATCAGCCAAGGATGTGAAATCACATGATCAAGCCATGAAACAAACATATATGATATTTGCAAAGAAGATTGCAATGAAAGTAATAGGAGGCAAGATGAACCTTATGAGGATCAATTGCGTCAAGATAGAGAAGTTGAGCAACAATGGTGTTTGCCATGTCATCCTCAACAGCTCCACCGCAGCGTATAATTCTCTAAAGTACAAAATATACAATATCATGAGTGAAGCAAAAAAGAAGCAAACTTTTGCTGCAAAGAAAACAACTCAAACACTCACATGCTGAAATAGTTGACCAAGAACACCCTGAGATCTCTCATGCCCCATTGGAGGTGGCCCTTGTGCTTGAACTTCTGCATTGGCATATGCAGGAAAGAAAGGCGAAGATGGGATTTCCAAATCATCCCTGAAAAACAGAAATTCAACCAGCTCCCTTTGAGTACACCAAGTAAATGAGCAATCACAAATACTAAAGGCACGAAATATGTCTTTAAGCACACATGTACCTTATTGACCAAATCTCCCGCTGGGTACTTTTCTGAGGAGTCCAAAATTCACCGGGGTACCCAGCTTTTACTGGAGATGGATGAAGATTTTTCGTATGACTACCTAACATTCTCAACTTCCTGCAATATCCGTAAAACGTCAATTTTTCTGTTCTCTTAATCTGGTGTAGGAATTGAACCAAAAAAAAGGGCAACAGCAGAATATTAACAAGAAATAGACAAGTAAAGAACGAACCTGGATCGAAGAGGCTGGAAGGAGAGAGAGGTGTTGTGGGAATCGAGAGTGGTGGTAGGGTTTGCGGAGAAGACGTGGGAGCTGAAACTAAGAGAAGAAGAGACTGATGAAAGCGCCATAGCTGGCCTGGAACAAGAGCTGAATAGGTGCCGCCTTAACGCCTTATCTCAAGATTTTAGGGTGAGACGAGTCTCAGTAGAGTGTTCCTGGAAGGATACTCATTTCAATATCTCTCGTCTAACCCATTTCTTTTCGGGTCGGATATCGGTTATAATTTATTTTCCGTAAACAATTTTTTTTATTTTAACTTTGTAAATTAAATACTCCAGTATATGTATATTTATCAAAATTTTTTATTTTTACATTTATATTTAATAGGATGAAGGTGTCAATTAAGATAATTTACAGGACGAGCTTTATACCATTTAAGTGTAGGGTAATACAGGCTGATTATTTGGTAAATGCATATTGTTAAGGAGCAACAATTGAATATAATTGAATGAATAGAAAAAAGAGAACATATATTTCTGTAACATACCAGATTTACACAATAATTTCCTTTTCAAAATGCTTTACGAAGTAACGGCTGCCAAGATAAATAAACTTTTGTGCATTCTGTTTTCAGCAAAGATGTATTTTCAATAATAGTATATTGAAAACAGAAGGTTGTGTTTTTCATCATATAGTATTATAATAATGTTTATATAATACAAGGAGCTCCTAAAAACAGGGATAACAGAAAAGGGCTGGCTGGCTACACAACAACTCTTCCTACTTTTAATGTCCCACAGTCCTGCGAGTTTAGACAGCAATATCCGATTCCTGAGCAGAATCCCTCTTTCGCTTGCTTTGGGACCAAGAGAGAGGCCTGGTTTAGACCCGGCATTATTCGTCTTCGAGTGAGGCTCCTGTACTATAGAGAGACTTCACTTACGTAATGGAAAAGTTTTTCGAACCAACTACTCAGTTGAAAACAACTGAGATCGGATCTCTCACAGAAATGGTGAGGCCCCTCAAAATGCCACTGATGTGCGACTGAAGATAGAAACATAGTGATATTCGTTCGGGCCGGGTCTGACTAAATTACAAGGCAAAATAAAAAAGGGATTCGTTGATGCAACTTTTCTTATGATCAGAAACTCTAGTAAGAAGGAAATCGGACATGATCAATGGACAAGAGTAGAATTTATTGAATTTGAAGCATGGTCAAAGTTGATAGTTTTTCTAAAACATAAGAAAATAAAATTTTAAAGTATTGTTGTATCTGATTAAAAAATTTCAAAATATTATAAATAATTAACTGTCGTCATCGTTTAAGCTACACTAATTAGAATAAAGAAATGTTTGTGGTGTACCTTTGGACCATTTGGTCCAAGGCAATCAGTATCGGTACAAGGCAACACAACATTTTGGGAGGGAGTATCAATCTTTTAGCTGTAACATTTGAGCATACGTTACATTACCCAACCATTCTTACTGTGTACTCAGTTCCAAAGAGTTGATACGCTCTTTCCAGATTTGAGAGGCATTAGTTCTGATCAGTTTGTAAGCATTGTCCGCAAGGAAATTTGCATATTGCTTACAACTCACGCAAAAGCAGTCAAAATTTTAAATTTCTATTAGTACAACCAATAGAAGCAGGGCATTGATATCTACTACGCCCAGAAGTACCATAATTTTCATGGGACTATGATCAACATACCTAGCACAAACAAATTTTAAAAAAGATTTCCATTTCTGTAACTGCACTCTTGTATAATCCAGATGCTATATGTTATAAGCTCTTTTTTCTACCCTAATATTTAACAAAATCTTATCACTTTCCTTTACAAAAAAGGGAATCAACAGCCTGCATCCCTCCATTAATAGCCTTGTAGCACCGTAAACTGCAAAGAGGAAGCTTCGATTTGGAATCTCTATACTTGTAAGGATTGGTACAAAACGGGCCTGCACATTTCTCACGCGGAGGAGGATAGCTGAACCAAGGCGCAAGATCATTAGAGTTTAGCTTTAACACATCAAATTCTAAAGTCAATTGGATGCAAACCTTGTAGGTTTTGACTCAAAAATACTAGGGAGGCCTATGTCATTTGAAAATGTCACAACAGTCCCCGTTGGGCGCATGCACAACCTGATGGTGTTTGGCTCAACCATATGGGCCTTAGCAGCCTTCTCCTGCACACATAAACGTATCAAAATTATACAACTCATTCTCAAACAACATTTCATTACTTAGCTCTCGGTTTCCAATACCTGTGCCAATTCTTCCTGACGCTTCTTCATTTTATCCTCCCGTTTCTTCCTGCTGGAATCTTGACCTAGTATTTTCTTAATAGCCTCGGCCTACAAAATTTCACATAATCAGGAAAAACTCTT
This sequence comes from Euphorbia schlechtendalii, assembly GCA_949673415.1. Taxonomy (NCBI): domain Eukaryota; kingdom Viridiplantae; phylum Streptophyta; class Magnoliopsida; order Malpighiales; family Euphorbiaceae; genus Euphorbia; species Euphorbia schlechtendalii. The sequence goes on from CATIWQ010708855.1 coordinate 11,413, forward strand.
CAAAACATTATAAAGTAAATTCTGATTCAATAGAGAACTGAACCTCAGATTCTCGTGCAGCCTTCTCAACTTGAATTCGACGTTTCTGAGCTGCCTCAGCCTTCTTTATTTGCATCTCCACTTCTGAAAGTTTCTCCTTTTGCTCTGCATAAAACAAACATCAAAGCAGCATGAGAAACTAATATGATTAGCAATCTCATTAAAATTCTCAAAAATAGCAAGTGTAATACTCACTTCTTGATGGTGGAGGAGGCAATCCATTAGGAAACTCTATTGAGTTGGTACCATTCACAGAGCTATCTCTGCTTGACTGAAGGGCCCGTTGCCTTGTGGTCAAAGTTATCTCCCTTTTACCATCCATTAATGCATCAACAGATTCCATTTTCTGCTTCTTCTTACTGCCTTCAAGGTCATCAACAGATGCAACATCTTCTTCCTCAAACTCAGTTTCTTCCAATGCTATCCCATTTTTCACTGGCTTTAGGGAACCCATTTTTAAAACACCAGAAATCTTTCGCTGTTTCCTGTTAGATTCGTCATCATCTCTATCTGCCGCAGTGATCTTTGGAGCCCTGAGTTTCTCCAAGTACCGGATCTCATCATCATTCTCATAATCTTCATCAATATTCCCATCTAATACACGCCTCTTAGGGGCCCGCTTGCTCTTCCGGGCTGGTTCGGATTTCTCCCCATGCCTTTCAGATGAATTCTTTCCAGACTTCTTCCCCATAGAAACACTCTCTTTACCAAGACTAAAACCACAGGCCGAAAAATCCTTCCAAGGAATTCCTTGCAAACCAGTCCTCTTATCCAAAATTGAATGGTTTTCCCTACTAACTCCCTGCAGTTTAAGTGAAAAACAAAATGGATAAGTAAATGATGAGATTACATGGGGTTTTTTTTTACGGTACTGGATTAAGATAAAATGATTAATGAGACCACAGATTCATACACTAGATCTTAAAAAAAAAAAAGAACGATGCATATCAGATACGCAAGCGAGAAAATAAACTTTCAGCAAATCTATGTGCACAATCAGGAAAACCTGTCGAAAACTGATACCAAAATTCAAAGGATTAAGAAAATGGCACAATGAGAATTACCTAGTTCTATAGGGAAATACCCACACTACGAAATTTTTACAGCTCAATATGTACACACATTAGTTACCATAACCGAGGTTGGGATAAACTACACACACAAGTAAGCGCGTGAAATGCGCTGGCATGCATCCGTTGCCATACATGCACCAAAACAAGTATATGCATGCATGCATGCATACATACATACTTATAATTGAATAAGTGAAGATAATAAAGGACCTGAAGTTTCTGCCGTGATTTAGAGGTCTCTGACAATTGATAATTCTTAGTAAAACCATTAGAAGTTGAATTTGCCTGAATAGTGCGTGTGACACCGCCAACCTTAAGCTTAACCTTTTTAACTTTGTTATCATTCCCAACGGCATCTAAAGCCACCCCTAAATGCTCTAAATGTTGACTTTCACCATTCCTTTTGCTATAAATTGCACTCCTAGAGTCCAAGTCATAAGATCCCTTCATCTTGCTTTTGCTCTTCCAATTAGCAGGGGCAAGAACACCTTCACTAGATCGTGCATTGCTAAATGAACTTCTTCCTGGATCATTACTATACAATGAACTGAATCCCCCATTCTCATTTTCTATACAATACTTTTCGTCTTCGCATTCAGTAACAGAAGAAACTCTGGATACGCACTGATTAAGATTGAACTCTTTCCGATGAGAATAAGTATCAGCATTGTCATCACTAGAGGTCTTACTTGCATAATCTGAAAGTGGTGTTGATGAAAGTGAAAGATCATGACCATCAGCGAATGACTGTGTATCCGGCTTAAGAAGCCTGCGAGGCATTTGACTCCTTTTCTTCCTTATAGTACTTCCTATGCCATCAAGCAGCCTACAACCAAACTCTTCCATTTAAAGGCCAGTTGAAATGCCGCTTCAACTTAGATCAGTGCATCAAGACTTGTGAAACCGCTGCATCAAATATAAAAGCAAGTAGTAAGCATTTCAGACGAATAAATCCACAAAACAACTGAAAATGCAATAATTGCTCCATTAGTCAGATGGATAGGAAATATGATCACAACTACAAAGAATGCACCAATCACAAAATGCAGGAACTTAACAGTTTGTAACGGGACAAACGAAGACTAGGTATGGAAATTTATATTGTTAATAACAATATAAAAAAGTCACCCGCTGAAACCAATAAAGTTTACAGATGTATGGTGTCAAGGACGTTCATTCAAGAATCAGTAAAAACTGAAACCTAGACAGCACAAAAACCACATCCTTGACAGATAACTGATCCACATTGCAGCATACACTTCTTGAGTAGTGGATAGTACCACACAATCCAAACCACAAAAAATAGATTTTGAAAACTAACAAAGCATATGAATCAAGGAGAGAACAAACCAACAAATAAATCCTGCAATCATACAATAGAAACTCAAAACTCAAAAGCATTACCGCATAACATCAATACAAAACGCATAAAATTCAATCCACTTATCAGAACATACATATAAAACACTCCAATTCACATAAACAAGATAAAATTCACCAATACTAAAAAACAGAAAATCTATAATAAAGCAAATAGGAACGGCATCAAGAGCAGCAAACACAAATGTTACCTCGAACTTCGCAGACAAATAGCCCTAAACCAGATACGAAACGAAACGAAGCGAAGAATAACCGCACGAAGGAGAAGAGGAAACAGAAGAAGAGAAAACGAAAACGTACAAATCGAGGTGTAGAGAATTATTTGGTGGTGGTGTTTGGTAATGGTAATGGATAGAGAGAAAGAGCTAGGGTTAGAAGAGAAAGAAGGAAAACAACAATGATGAGAATGAGAGAGGTAAAGGGTAAGAAGATAACTAATAACCCCCTTCCCGTTCTCCATATTTTTGCTATTGCCACACCGCATTCTCTGTTGTTATTTTTTTTGTTCCTATGTTTGTTTGATTGGGTCACACGCTCCAACTCGGTTGATCTTAACTCAGTGAACCCAATGTTTTGTTTCTCTCCCTTTTTTTGCTTCTTTTCCTATTGTTTCTCTATCTATAGATTTAGGCTTTCCTTTTGATTTCCTCCCTCTTCTTCGACACTCACGGTTACGCTGCAAATGTGTGCACACGTTAAGAAGCTGCGCACCCCTTGCTCACGTTAGTACCTTTCCCCGTTTAATGAGTTATCCTGTTTTTTGTAGGCTTTTTCTTTTGCTTTTTTACTGAAGTTTGTGGGCCTGATTTTACTGACATTCCAAAAACAGAAAATTTTCGCGGTATTTTTTTTTCCATTTAGTAATTTATAGAGAATTTAACAAATGTCTTTTTTAGAACAAATATTTCTTATTCTACCCAAGAAAAATTTTCATCCAGTTTGAATAAACTTGTAATTTTTAGAATCAAATTCAATTTTAACCCATTAAACTAAGAAGTTTGTCACGAATTTTACAAAGAGCTCACATGTGTATAGATATTGTGCAAAGATCAACACAAAATAATAAAAAATTTTCATTTTTCAGTTTTAAATATCAAAGTTACATGCTCCTTAAATCCTTTCTTCATTGGGAAAGTTTTATAAATTAGCTGGAAGTTAGGAACAATTTCAGCTCAAGTTTTGTGTCCTAACTTATTTGATCAATTAAGTTTCATATTTACCTTCTATACGCTCTAAAATTTCTGTGTTCACCTCCCTTACCTTCTACGCTTGTTTTTTAATTTTATTATCTTATTTCGCCATCATCTCTCAAGCTGTTTATTTTTATCTTCGAAACGCCATCCATTATGATATACTTTTTCGAAAATATTTTTTCAACTATTTAATATCTGGTAAGAAACTGGTATATAAGTGGTATGTAACTACTGGTAGGAAGACCAAGTTGTATCAATTTTGTTATGAAAGTATATTAGGTAACACAAATAAATGTCAAAAGTTTATCTCCATAGCAATAAACAAACAACTGTAATCTTAAAAGTAATGAAAATGTATTAGAAAGTGATTAGAACATGTAACAAAGAATTCTACAAAGTATTGAATAAAAAATAGTAGGAATCTGATATGTAACTGGTATGAAGAATAAATTAAAATCAAAACTAGTAAGAAAGTGGTAGGAAACTGGTATGAAGAACAAATTATGTCAAATTAATCTTGAAAATTAATTAAAATGCCTTAGAAAGTGATTAGAACATGTAAGATAAAATTATTGAATCAAAATAGTAGGAAACTAGTATGTAAATGGTATAAAACTGGTATTGAAATTAAAGCAGTAGGAATCTAGTATCTAACTAGTATGTAACTAGTATGAAGAACAAAAAATGTCAAAATTAGTAAGAAAGTGGTAGGAAACTGGTATGAAGAACAAGTTATGCCAAATTAATCTTGAAAAATAATTAAAATGCCTTAGAAAGTGATTAGAACATGTAAGATAAAACTATTGAATCAAAACAGTAGGAAACTAGTATGTAAATGGTATAAAACTAGTATTGAAATTAAAGCAGTAGGAATCTGGTATCTAAATGGTATGTAACTAGTATGAAGAATAAAAAATGTCAAAACTAGTAAGAAAGTGGTATCTAACTGGTATTGAAATTAAAACAGTATCTGGTATCTAACTGGTATGAAGAATAAAAAATATCAAAACTAGTAAGAAAGTGGTAGGAAACTGGTATCTAACTGGTATTTAACTATTATTTAACTTGTAATTTTCTGAATCTTATTAGAATCTGGTAGGTAACTAGTATTTAA